>JBAMYA010017136.1:0-17032 GCA_037176975.1 Arrhamphus sclerolepis | reverse complement strand
CTGTCCAGGGTGGACCCCTGCCTTTCGCCCGAAGTGAGCTGGGATAGGCTCCAGCAGACCCCCGTGACCCTGAACAGAAAATAGCAGGTATAGATAATGGATGGATGGATGGATGGATGGATGCCCCTCATCTACATCATAGTTGGTGTGAATAGTTGTCCATAGTTGATTGTGTGCTGGCTTGTTCTTTCCTGCAGCATAGTCACTTGCAGTGCTGAGCTTTATTTTGTTTACTTCCTTTATGCAGCTCAGATATGGTGATTGGGCAAATAAAGCCTGTCATATGTGGTACTGGAGTTGATAAAAACTTTGACTGATATTGTAGAAATCCTTTTGTCTGGCTGAAAAATGATTAAGAAGTTGTGGTATGAAATACACAAAAGTACAAAGCTATCAAGCAGACCAATTAAATTTGTTGTGGTCTGTGTGGATGCCATTCATGGTCACAGTTCTGATGAGGTGCACATGAGGCTGGGGGGGTGTGACATAAAGTGGACATGCGTTGTTAGTCTGATGTAGAATCATAAAGAATAACCAGTGTGCTTTATTTTCAAAAAAAACTTAAAAAAACAAAACAGAAAATATGGCAACTCTGGTTTAGTGACTGAGGCTTACCAGTGGTGGGAGGGGTTGTCAGGTTCATGGCAGTCCAAACACAACAAAAAGGAAAAAAACAAAAACAAACCCACTCATAGGTGCCACTCAAGCAGAAGGTGATGTGCGAAGGAACCTCCACACTAGGATCTCACAGCACACAATGAGGACATCAGCACCTGAGACACCAACACCACCACTGCGAGGCCTCCAGCACAAGAAGAAATACACAATTAAAAAAGGTCATCATAAAATACCCCAAATATCCCACACACATAAACACATCTTCCCCTTTAACTAAATAAAATAAAAATAACCTAAAATTAAAATGACACATTTGCTAACTAAATGAAAGAATTAACAAAAAAAGGTTTTGACAGAAATTAACAATTTTAACTCAAGAAGAATAAAAACTATCAATAATGATTAAAATGACCTCCTGTATTCAGGCCCACACCAGAAGATGACTGACAGTTCAGCGGGCTCTGGATCCGATGATCACCTCTGTAGCCCATTACCCACAATCATAGCTGAAAGTGAGGAGCAACACGCCACCAGCAGTAGACGCCATTGCAAACCCAGCTGGCAGCCAGACGACAGACGCCTGACAAGGCCAGTTGGTCAGGCTCCTACAGCCCAACAGACTCACCTGAAACCCATTGCAGTGGCTTAGCCTGCCACTATATTCAGATTACTTCTTGAATTGCTTACTTTACCAGATGTCTCTCTTGACTTTCATAGCTAATGCTATGAACTTGTGCAGTAAGGGTATTTTTAACAGCATCAGTCATCAGCCACACATGGTCCTTCCTCCTAAATCCCATTTGAGACTCCAACAAATCTCTGCCTACGTCATATGATGCATTACTAGCCTGTTTTAGATTTTTTGCAACATAGTAATTTTGAGATATACAAGACATGTTATTTTTTTACCATCCAGACTACAATGTCTCAGCTCTGTTGTCATCACGTTAAGCGCCCCCAGGGACTCTCTACAAGGAAAGATGACTTACGGGCACAAATAATGAGCTTCATTGGAGAGTAGCTAGACATAGGTCTAGACTTCTGGACTATAAACTATATATTCTCTCCTTTAGTAACACAAATCAGAATCAGAATCAGAATCCTTTATTTGTCCCACAGCGGGGAAATTTTCAAATTTCTTTTTTTTTTTTCTTCAGAATCAGAATCCTTTATTTGAGGATGCACATTGTGCAGTGTCTGTGACCACTAGCTATGTCCTAGCTTGTGCAAAATTGCTTCTGCTTAAGTGAAAAACTGAGAAAAAAACAAACAAAAAACAGCTAATTTCTACTAATAATAGACTGAAATATTTTCTAATCATAGTTTAGAAGGTCTTTAAGGTCACTATCAATTATCCTGGTTCAACTTGTCCCATAGCTTCTGTTTGATAAAATGAAAAACTAAAAAAAAATAGAAAACCTGAATTGTTAAGCTAGCTAAATCTGCTACATCCACCTTTTCAGGTTTTTAGATCTGTAATAATGGATCTAGCAGCTAATGCACCTGATATCGTTCAAATATTTTTTTGCTTTAAATATTTATCCATCTATATACTTCCTACTTTTCCCTTGTGCTTCTCTTCTTCACAGTCTGGCTGAAATAATGAGTGATACCAGAAAATATAACATCATCAAATAATGCACGGGGTCAAGTTGGTGGGTCAAGTTACCCATCTGTTTATCCTATCCCACTCTACCCTGTCACTTATACTAAAAAAAAGACTGTCTCCAAATCAATTTCTGTGACTTATGTTATGTTCTGTGTCTTTATGTTTTTTTTTGTTTTTTTTCTAAGTTTTAGTTTTTACAAGTATAGCTCAAAATTCTTATTTTGCCTTACAGGTTTCTCAGTTTCTGATCAATACACACATTTCCACAAAGCACTATGTAGAACTTTTCACTAGCACAACCTACAAGTAGCACTATACAGGTGCAGATGATCCTCTAATATAGGAATTCTGTTTCAATTTTGAGTTCATCCCCCTTTTAACCACAACATATCACCTGCATACATTTCCACTGTGCTCCAGTATTGCACCCACTCAACCAGTTTGATTACTGAGCCTCCAAGCCCTGTTGAGCAGGCATAGGTAAGAAGGTAACCTCAAGGGCAACACTTCACAGATCAATGGAAGCTGCTTCCAATTCTGGTGGTTTCACGATTTGTCAACCAGGTGATCAAGAGAAGCGAACCAAAACGTTATCACGTCTTTGTCTAGCCGAACGAAATTCAATATTGATTCTTATTGATTGTCTACACATGACCCACATGTCCATTTTACATTAACAATCATCTTTAAAATGGAACTCTACAAGACTAGTTGTATTTATTGATATAGACAGATCATAATAAGAAACATTTGCAGCATTATTGAATGCCCTTTTGGCTGAACTCGATTTATTAAAGCAATAAGTCTGTTAATACATTTTTAGCACCTCTGTCCTCATCTCACAAGTGAAAACTGTGTATCCACTGGTGGCACATTATGAGGAAAAAAATGGGCCAGAGTCACGGTCTCTCAAAGATTGAATGCAATCTAATCAAGAGGCATTTCTTTCACATTTTTTTCGAGCACTTTAGCTACACGCAAAGTCGACAAAACTATGGTTATACACAGAAGTAGACGGTGGACTGGAGCGGTGGTTCTACTTTAGCTGACAAGACCTATTAATTTCCTCAAGCTGGGCAGTCTGAGTGAAAAAAAAAGATACAGAACCAAATACCTTGAGCCTGGATGGATTATGTTCAATGATACCATTTGTAATGAGAAACAAATGTCCCTCCATCCATTCTGCAGTTGAAATAGAGACAACAAATCAAGACTGGGTTCACTCCTTTATTCTATTACTGATGTATGAGTCATCTAGAAGTGATGACGAGTCTCGACAGCAAAGTAGATTCCTTAAGAAGGAAGAGGAAAACATTTGCAGATAGGAGGAAGCATCACCTTCAAAGCCAGCCTGTCAAGGATCTGTCAGAGTGATCAATGTTTATTGAATCGTTATTGTGTGATTAATCTTTGACAAGATAAATGTGCTACACGGAAAACAATAATAATGTTGCCAGCAATGATTTTCTGGCCAGTTTAGAGCTTGGGAGGAAACTCATTCTGCAGAGCACGGCTTCCTTCATCTGAAAGTGAAAGTGTGTATAGAGATGAAACAAGGTCATTTTAACTTTGTGGCTGTATGAAAAGTTTATTTTAAAAGTAGCTACTGTATGCACAGAATTATCCCTACGTTTGCGCTGACATTATCTTAGCTTTGTATCAATCGACTATTCACAGTGATATGTTGGTCATTGAGTTGTCGATTGGAATGAAGTTAAGGGGGGGTGACCTGAGATTTATGTCTGATGAGAACAAAACTTTCCTTTTTTTGGATACGTTTTTCAACTCTCAAAGATAAAATTATCATGGCTTGTCTGTAGGGACCCTATCCACACTATAACTTAAGTGAAATGACAGAGGCCTAAAATAGTAATTTATTTCAGAAAAGTGAAATCCATAACTGTATCAGGTCATAAGGTTTTGGTCCCGAATGACATTTTACATTTCTTACCATTTAGTAATAGACCTTAGGCTGATTTTAACTCTGGTGAATTACTTTAACCTCTAGGTCTATGGGGAACCAACTGAGCTTAAATTGCCAAAATGCCAAAAAGTTTCTTTGTGCTACTTTAAAAAGGTTGGGTAAGTTGTTCTGTGATTTTTTTTTTTTTTTTTTTTCAGTCCTGAATGCTTTTATCACATTCAGTGAATAGTTGCCTATTTTATGAGTACACTGTAAAGAAAGGAAACATTTTAAAAACAAAACAAAAAAAACAAAAAGTCTTCATATGCAGCCCTGACTCTTTGGATGGCAGGGGGTGTGGTGGGATGGGGCCTTTGCGCAATGAGGGGGCAGGAAGAGCTAGCTGTCCATGTTTTGTGACAGATGTGAGCTTATCCAGAAATCGCTTACCTTGCCTTTAATATAGTGAAAAGGTTTGATCTGCCACATCAAAATGAAATCAACTCTATTACATTTCATAATCAATAATATACTTTATAGGAGGATGAAATGTGCTTTTTCAACCTGACTTGTCTTCATAGCTTACTATAACTTTGCTTTTGTAGAAATTATTTTAATTAAAGCAAAAAATTATTTTACTTATAGCACAAAAGATATAATCCATCAAATAAAGGTAATCCTTCATTTGAAAGATTACCTTTAGGTCAAGTCGTCTAGCAATTATAGTCCTTCTCTTTCCGTGTTGTTGGAAAAAATAGCAGCTGAAGTATAATTGGACTTAACAGTGTATAACTTTCCAGCATTATGTTACATCAACTAAATGAAATTAGTTTACAGAGCCACAATGGACATCATGGCAGAAGTGACTAAGAGACTTGAGAAAACAATGATGGAAGAAAAAAAAAAATGAGACTGACTGAACAAGAGACAGTATTGGAATGTGTCAGACCTCCACACCTGTAGGGGAAGATCACTAAGCCATCCTATTTTAATCTTCTTTCCTACTACTACACTTTTGACCAGATTTCTGTGATGGATGAAAAACCTTACTTTGCTGATCTCAGCATGGCACCAAAGAAAAATTTGGCAGTGGAAAAAACGGAGGACATTAAGAAGGCACTAGAGTCACTTCTACAAGACGTGCCTGTGTATCGTGCCTATGTGTCTATGAAAATGCAGTTACGAGTGCAGATAGAGGAGAGAGATAAGAGGATTGAGGACCTGGAGAAGAGAGTGGAGGATTTGGAGCAGGATTTGGAGCAGTTCTCCAGGTGCAATGATGTGGTTGTGATTTTAGATCAAACCCCACTCATGCGGTGACCGCTGAAAATGAGCGGGAGCCCAGCGAACTGGAGGTGAGCTCTGCGGAACAGCAGGTGGCGGCCTCTCTCTTGTCCAGGGACATAAAACTGGATTTGAACACTCCTGAGGCTTGTCATCGTCTACCCATGAAGAAGGGCAATGTTACTCCAGCTGTAATCTTGAGGTTTGTTAATAGGAAAAATAAGATTGCATTGCTGAAGCAAGAAGAAACCTAAAAGGTACCAATGTCTATCTGAATGAACACTTAACAAGAATGAATGCAGAAATTGCCAAGGTAGCCAGATACTTGAGGAAAACTGACAAAATTCAAAACACATGGGTCATGAACTCTAAGGTATTTACCAGACTCAAGGATTCACCTGAAGAAGCCAAGGTACTCGTAATCAAAGACCTGGAGGACTTGAAGAAATATGCTGGTTAGAAAAGAAATCATGAACACTTGGAGCTGAGTTCATTTGAATATTCTGAATATTCTGAAAAAAAGGAATGATATGGGATCAGGGGAGTGGCCTTGAATTGGATTCAGAGTTACTTATTGGATAGGCAACAGTATGTACAGATGGGTGAGTTCAAATCAAGGTGTTTGGGTATTGCTTGTGAGGTCCCACAGAGATCTGTATTGGGACCCAAATTATAGATATATATGTAAATGATATATTCAATGTATCAGATGAACTAAAGTTATTACTATATGCAGATGACACCAATATATTCTATTCTAGTGATAGTTATAACAACCTAATAAATAATGTTAATAAAGAACTAATCAAATTGAAAACTTGGATGGATGTTAATAAATTATCCCTTAATTTAGAAAAAAAAAAAAACTTAAGTTATGTTTTTTTGGACATTACAGAAAGTTCTTATTTAGTAATTAATATAAATGGTCTTGTAACAGATAAGGTGTCAGAAAATAAATTCCTAAGTGTAACTACTGATAGTAAGTTAAGCTGGAAATTCCATATCAGATACATAGAAAGCAAAGTCTCCAAAAGTGTCTCCATTATCAACAATGCGAAATATTTCCTGGAGTATAATGCACTATATTTATTACATTGTTCTTTGGTTTTGCCATATTGTATAGAAGTTTGGGGTAATAACTACAGACATTTTCTAAATCCCCTATACTTCAGAAACGGGCTGTTAGATGAATACATAAAGTAGGATATTTTCATCACGCAAACAGTTTATTTCTGCAATCGAGACTGTTAAAAATGTTAGACTTGGTTGATTTCTGTACTGCACAACTTTTATTCAACAAGAACATACTACCAAGTAATATTCTTTAAGCAGAGAGAAGGTGCCAATAACATGTGGGGTTGTGGTAACTTTAAAGTTCCAGCAGCGAGAACCACTGGAAAAGGTTTTTGTGTGTCTGTAAGTGGGGTGAAACTTTGGGATTGATTGGATTTAAGGCTCAAACAATGTCCAGACATTTATCAATTTAAACTAAGATATAAAGAAATGGTTTTGTCTCAGCTCAGGAATGAGGATGGGAGTGTATGATTTTTCCCTGGTGACTCAGATTTCATTGTATCAATTAATGAATCTTATATATTACTAAAATAAAAGGGGCTTGCTATAGAAAATAATAATAATAACTAACAAATATTAAGATATTGTATATCTATATTATGTTAGGTATTGCATATACGACTATTTTATTATAAAAATGTATTATTATTATGTTGTTGTAGTGTGAAGATCATGTATTATTGTAATATAAGTGTCTCTAGAAATAATTTAGATAAATATTTACTTATTGTGCTATATTAATCCATATCATAGTAGCTATTGCTATTGCTTAGATATGAATGAACGTCTCCTGTGTTTGCATGCGCTTTGGTGTTTGTTATTGTTTATAAGTAGGAATAGGAGTTAATAAGTTCTTCCCACTCCTTTTCGAGCAAAAGGCAGTCTTGTTATACTGTATTATTATATACAACATGAATTTGATGAGTCAGTACTGTTCTTACTGAATGTATATATTTGTATATAGGTGGATGTATATTTTCTTTGTTTCGTTTTTACCTTCTTAAGGGTATAATAAGTCTATTTTTTTTCTTCTTCTATTATGAGGCTCGAAATAAACTTCAAACATCAAACTTTAATTATTTCTTTTGGCCTAATGTTGTAACAGATTTTGAGAGATGTAATTCTGATCTATATCACTCAGGCATGCTGGTCTGCATTTTCTGTTTAAAGAAGCAGCCTGTGAAGTGTGATCAGAGGAACATGTTCTTCATTTCTGCTAAACAGAAAAGAAAAATCTCCTTTTCTTTTTCTTTGTTTTTTTCTGTCTCCTTGACTAAGAGTAAAATACATGCAGGTGAAGAATTACAGGGATCAGATCACATGCTAGCTGAGCAATTATGGGTGACTAAAGTGACATGTCTGAAAAAGCTCTCCAAACCACCATCAGGAAAATATCAAATAAAGGGATTAGTTTGGAAGAAAGCTCTTTCATTCCTTCTAGTTTCTCTGACATGTAGAATCAATGCCAGGGTTCACTGAAGCTGCTCTGGTCGCAGACAACTCCCCAACTATTTCAGTTAATAAAATATACACTGAATTACAAGTTAACAGAACTAAAGGTTTAAAATCTACAGGAAGCAAAAGTCAATTCAATTCAGTATATTTATATTTTGTATTTACAACAAAAGTAATCTCAAGGCACTATCCACAGAAAGCAGCAAGCGCTAGCCTAGAAATCTAGATGCAATGCAGGCAATAAATCATTGACCTTGTTATTGTGTTATTCAGTTATTTCAGACAGATGTGGCATTAGTATAAATTGAAAATGTTACTTGCCATCCTTTTCAAAGAGTGATCATCCAGTTTTTCTTTTTATAAAGCAGCACAAAGGAACATTTGCAGTTTTTAGCTCAAAGTCCCCCAAGTAGGTCTCAAAGATTTTGGTCATGTTTGCTTGTCTTACTCACTTTCTTGATTTTTCTTCCATTGCCACTCTTGCGTTTCCTCTGCTATGATGTCCACTGTAGCCCTGTGAACTAGTTTCATCATTACTGATGTGTGATATGGTTCTGTAAAGTGATGCACAGTTGTCAAACAAGATGATTGGGATGGGATTGCAAATTACTGTGATTGTTTTTTGCTGATTGTAAGGATAAGATATTGTTGGAGCTAGATCGGGCCTCCTAAAAGTGTTTCTGTTGGGGAAAGACTTTTATAAAAATATGTTAATAATCACTTTATGATCGTCATACCTAGACAGAACAGCATGCATAGTTTATTCTATTTGCTCGTAGGAAACAAAACAGGAGCTTCAAGGACTTAATATGTAAAACAACAACCATAGACTCTACTTTTCTTTTTTCTTCTTCTGTCTCTTGTGACTCTGTCTATGCTTGAATAAATTTTGCTATTTTATTTCCATGGCCCTTTTGCCATCATCTGCAACTTGCTGTATGTCTCCCATTCATGCAGTAGAATTAATATTCAAGTTTTTACCTTCAGTCTTGCTTAAGGATGTATAAATATAAAACACGCGTATCAAACTCAAGGTACGGGGGCCAAATCTGGTTCATCACTTGATTTTATCTGGCATGCAAAGAAAAGATTTTAATGCGACTGCCAGTTTGATTTGGGGCTGACATCAAAGGGAATAACTGAGGTGAAATGAGCAGCCAGGAGACCATTGAGCAGCTGGTTTATGTCAAAAAGTCATTTTTAGGATAGTGATTTTAGGATAAAAAATTAAAATAAAAACTGACAATTTTGTGACTGAAAAATTGTAATAATTAAAAAAGTCTCAGTTTTGTGACATTTATGATTGCATGATAAAAAGTATTGGTTGTTGGAGAAAAAAAGTTGTTCTCTCAAAATTTGAAATTTTACAACAAAATTTGTTTTTTTAATGTCAACATTTATTTTACATTGGGAATTTTACATGAAAAAAATGTGATATTTAGAGAAAAGTCAATTTTATAGATTGGGATTTTTGTGAAATTTATTTTATTGTAAAAATTTCCTTTTTAATGAAAAAAGTGATATTGTGAACAACAAATTAGTTGTTTTTTTTGGGGGGGGGGTTTTAAGAAAAATGTTCACGTGTGATTGTACAAAAGAATATGTATGATTTTAATACAAAAGCCTCAGTTTCATGATATATGTCACACATAAAGTGAAATTTGACAGGATAACATAACTAGTTGAGAAAGTAAAGAGCTACTGGTAACCAAAGTGATGATGTATCCCAGAATGAAAGTTTGACATCCCTGATATAAAGAATAGATTATATCTGCTACATTTCTTTTTTTTTTTTTTTACGTCATTTTATTCACTTAGAAACCTTTTTACTTTTACTGGTGTGGCCAGTTAGTGCAAGATTTTTGCATCACGCAAAGCAGCTTATCTCTGCTTCTGCAAGAAACTTCGTGCATTTTCCTTAAATTTTTCATGTTTGTATCTTGATGGTCAGAGCAAAAAGTAGAAATGATTCATGTCTTCATGCTGGCTTCATTCTGAGCCTTTAAGGACAGCTGTTATAACACATCTAGCGTTTTTTTCTACGCAGAGCATCATCTTTGATGATTTTCAGTTTTCAAAAGAAAACAGAGAATTTTGCCATTTTAAAGCAGTCTTACAACTACAATGTTAAATATAGACAAGTATAGCGTCAAACAACTCTTATAGCATTTAATTTCATAACAGAAACTCATTTAGCCTTTGATTAAAATTCATTCACATGTACTGAGGCAGTACTTCAACTGAAGCCCTCGGAGAGAAAAGCTGGTAGGTAGAAATATGAATTATAAACATTGACTGGGATCGTTTTCTTTCCCAGAGCTGTGTGAGAATAATTGTGAGTTAAAGCACTTAAATCGACTCCTCCACTTTTTTTTTTTTCAAATTCCCTGATGTAGAAGATTGAGTGCTGCTTGATATGCACATGCGTGTTCCATCGATTTTTATTTTTCAAATTTTTTTAAAAAGCTGTCCTTCAGACTGAGTGGTAGCAGTACAATGACACCATTGTGGTAAACGATGAAATGCATTAATGTGGATATTATCCTCGTCCATGACAGACACTGACCTGCGGGGAAACTTCAGCCTAATATGAATATTGCCCTGAACAAAATGTTTCCAAGTAATTGAATCACGTCTCGCATTGTGTACCCTGCCGGTGTTATAGCACTCTGTGTAAATTTGTTTAATGGTTTGGAACAATGTTAATACATTTGCAGCATTCACCCTGAGAGGGCCAAGAGACCTATATGATTCTTCTCTTTGTAAAAAATTCTGTTTTCAGCTAATTTGATGGTACGAGGCCAGCAACAGTGGTTAAATAACAATTACCAAACATGCAAACTCATGCACACAGCATGGATTGCCATTGGTTGGGTTGTCCTTCCACACCTAATTGCAAGATGCAAGAGATGACTGACACAAGTCCAAAATCTAAAGTTTATCAAACAAGACCTTTGGTTAAACACAAGTTTAACCAAGTTTAAGTCTGTTCACAGATCAAAGAAATCATCCTTAACGGTGCAAATGGAAATGTCTAATATATATATATATATATATATATAATGTATGTATGTATGTATGTATGTATGTATGTATGTATGTATGTATGTATAATTGTCAGTAAACACAGACAAAATGTTTTTAAAACCACAAGTTTGGTACAACAAACAAACAAATAACTGTAAAACATGTATGTGAAAGCAATTGTGTGTTATGCCAGTTTTCAGTTAACAGATTAAGTCAAAAGAGGAGAAAGCAAAACTAAAAGCAGTACTCAGGGACTAAGGTGGACTGAAATGAAGTAGAAGGTTTGTTTTAAAGCAAAAAAAAAAAAATTCTAAATTTATTTTAGCACTAGTTCAACTTATAAGACAAATCAACCGGAGGGTCTCCAGTTCAATCCCCAGCTGGTACCAATGATGTGTTCGGTGGGAGTGCCTGAACAAGTGCTTTCCCACGTCCGCATCCATGGATGAGGTGCCCCTGAGCACCTGAAACCCCCACCCGCTCCTACGTAAAAGTTGATCTGCGACCTGACTTAAGCGTTGAGAAACATGCAATCAGACAAACTACTTTTATCACTGAGGTGTTGTGAGGAAGTGAAACTACAACAGACAAGAACATTACTACATTTGTGAGCAAATTTATAGAAAGACAAGCAGCTAACTCTTGAATGACAGTTATGAGATGAGATGACAAGTGGTGGAATGTAGGCATAACCTAAGATTGATTTTTTCTTTTTTTTAGATGAACTCATGCTGAAAAAACAAACGAAAATTTAAGAAGTTGAAGATGAAGTATAAGCGGGTCAAGAAGAGGTATCACTAGACAACAGAGATGGAAACTTACAGCTGATATGCATATCTACGGTATAAATGTGTTCCTTCACAGCTACGTGTCCAGGATTCCATCGCCTGTTAACAAATCTGGAGTCGCTCCTCCTTTACTCTTACCACTCTGTCTGGAGTTTAATCTAAAAAAAATGGATGGAGGAGGGTCCTGCACACTCAATGTCCTCTTTAACCAATCTAAACAACCATATAAAATGTTAAAAAAAAAAAAATAATAATAATTTAAAAAAAAATCTCACAAAATCCTAAGGGGGGTTGGGGGGGGACCAGAAGTACTGGAATATGCCATTGGTACAACACAATTCTGGTGGCCCTCACAATGACAACATTAAACTCACAAACCCAAAGAACAGCTGGGATTAAGACCATTTACTTTTTGAGCAAACCCACCTTTTACACTCAGGCGGATAGATCCATGTACACACACATTTATGTGGTTTTCATACTTTTTCAGAACATTTTGGGAGTCACCTGAGTAAAGCTTCATTATTCAACACAAGCTCTTGCTGCATTTTTCTGTATTTTATTACAAAACGCACAGCTGAGAGTTTATATTATAACCAATCTCTCTCCTGAGAATATGTAGATTTATGAGGTTTGTTTCCAAAATGTTGTTCTGCTTTTCTGTTTCTGTTTTCTTTAATCGAGCAATAAGGAGATTAGGTTAAATGAATGAAGTGTAACTGCAGCTACAGCTGTTAATATTAGGTAATGTTTAAACTAAATTATAAACTTTTACAGTTCAGCTTCTGGAAACACTTTCCTATTATACTGTACTTAAGATTTTGAAAAGGTATTTCTCATTTTCTTGCCAGTCCACATGGCATTTCCTACAAGAATGACATATTTTAATAATATGTTCTGGGATGGTTGCCCAGTTCTCTGAATTGATGCATTAGTAATATGGGAAGAGAGGACCAAAGGAATTCTAATCAGGCTGAAAACATTCTGCCGTTCAGCTTTTATGCAACCCAGCAGAGCCATTGAAGTTAAAACTCTAAATCTTGCTCATAATTACTCCCATGCATTCTTACTGCCCCAAACTACATGAGATTACAAGGCGAGGAAAGAACAAGGCAGTCAGACGCACAGATGAGGTTGGCTCAATTCTCATCCCTATAAGTCAGGAGTTGTACTTTACTGCAGCACAACAATTAACTGCTGCTCGGACAACCCGGATCTAATCAGGAATATTGGCAGACTTTGGATATACAGATTTTTAGCCTATTGCAGAGTTCCACTCTCACTCAAACTGTAGCCATGAGACAAAGGAAGTGAATGAATCATGTGGTGATCGAGCAAATCCCAAAGGCCAAGTTCTTCTCATACCAGATCAACACCAGAGGATGGAGTAACTGCAAAGGACATATTGTCATCCCATAAGTTGGCTAAACTCAGTATGAGCTCATTGCAACTTTCTGCTGAACTTTTTCTTGTGGACCAGGGTGTCATGTTTTTGGAGGGTTTGAGTACCCAAACACAGGAAGAGACAGGCAGGGGTAATCCATAAAGGTTCCTTTATTCCAGAATGACACAAGGCAGCAACATTGGGCAGTAACAGGAAGGTAAACAGGATGGACCAGCAAGCACACAGGCAAAGACAAGACCTTATATACAGACAGGGGCTGACGAGACACAGGTGAAACCGATCAGGGCAGACAAGAGCAGGGAAGTCAAACAGAACATGGGGCAAAGACAGAACTTCAAAGTAAAACAAGTCATAAAGTTAATGAGGTATCTGTTCTTTATGTAATTGTCCTCCTAATCTTTGTATAACTTTTGTTAACACACCCTAGCGTGATACATATCTTAAAGGAAGAAAGTTTGTTTGTGTATTTCTTCAGCCGTTAAAGTGTCAGGCAAGGAGAAGGGTGTTTAGGTTAGATGTATACCAGAGGAGCCCATTAACTGGGCTAAAGAGTTACCAACTAAGGTTAGGAATTTGGTTTTGTATCTCATTATCTTATCAGAGATTAGCTGTACCATGAATATGAATGAATGAGAATAAAGCCTATAAAATGGGGACGTTAATGGGAAGACGACGGGAGTATTCTTATTGGAAGAATCTTCCCCCAGGGTCATGTGTACTGGTTCTGATACTGGCTTTCTGAAATAAAATCATTTTTGTGCAACAAGTCAGTGTCAGCGAAGTCTCTCCTGTACTATGAACATATCCTGATCTTTGTCATTTAAGAAGAAGGCCTGGGAAACACTATTAGCAAACAGAAGAAGACAGAAACAAGAATGCCAACACTAAACCCAACACAGTGAGGGGAATCAAAAGCTGCCTGTAAGTTCTGCTGAGCACTTGCAACAATAGCCTGTAATTATCCATATTCAGCTGCAAACAAAAACTGTATAAAAAGAGTGGTTTTGAAATCCATTTGTCAAAGCTTGGTCCACACCATAAATTGCATATTACTGGACAAACAATCCGTGATGTCACCCATAAGTTTCCTACCTAGTGATGTTGAAGCCTACCACTGTCAGCGCACGCTATCAGATGATTGACTGTAGACCCCCGCAGACTTCTGCACAGAAGGTACCTGGAATGATCTCACAGCTTCATCAAGTAAGTCGCACTGGAAGAGCTGAAGTCACCAATCTGAAAGGGTACGGGGGGCTCGGCTAGAGCAGGTGCCTAAATGGCTTGGGCATAGTGGCACTGGTGATGAAGCTAATGGCTGACAAGCGTGTTGCCAACTCTTCAGTAAGGAAAATCGCTATAGGCTGTCCTAAAAGTCGCTAGAAGTCACTAAATGATGTCATCGCCTAATTTGCATAATTGGTCATGCTTATGGAATTGTAACCAACGCTGTAGGAGAGAGAAGTAACATTGTGGAAGAGACATAAAGTGAGTAAAAACACCCTAAATACATTTAGAACTACAAATTAAATTTCTTGTAGCAATTATTCTTTTGTTTTTTAAATGTCACAATTCCAACCCTCCTCCTTTATCCAGGCTGGGGACCAGCTAAAGTGACCTGAAATAGGCACTCTGGCGGAGTTGCTTTTTTTTGTGTGCGTGTGTGTGTTTAAGTAGTTTTAAACCTTGTGATCTACAAAAAGTAACAGTAAAATAACATTTTTAACCATAAAGTTGTTGACAGACTACATTAACAATCTAAATGAACCAAAAAGATACAATAGAAAAAAACAGTGGCAATGTGAAAACATTATGGGAACTAGTCTGGTCCTAATTCAGGCTAATTGGGTTTTTTTTTTTTTCTTTTCAGATATCCCTCCACACACATACACTGTGCTGGTTCACAGAAAGAGTGGGTCATCCTCATTTTGGTCAAGATTCTCTATAACAGATTCAGCAACTGTAGCACTTGACTTAACGCAGGCTGCGGTACAGTCCGGGGCTACGGCAGGAGCAGCAGCCTGTGAGCGCTTTGGCACGGGCAAGGTCCCCACAGCAGCACCTTCTGCTTGTTGAGAGCAATATGTGCTTTCACGTCAATCAGTCGTCAGAAGTCTCCAGTAACACCAGAAAAAGTCGGCAAATTTCTCACTAGTCGCTTTTAAGAAAAAAAAGTTGCTAAGGGGGTCTAAAACTTGCTAAATATAGCGACAAAGTTGCTAAGTTGGCAACGCTGCTGCTGGCTGCTCTGGCGGTGCACCTTGGCCCCAGACCCTTCCAAAGGGGTTCTGTGGTGTACCAGCTAGAGAACTGGGCTGGCAACCGGAGGGTCGCCGGTTCATTCCCCGGCTGGTACCAATAATGTGGGTGGGGGGAGTGCCCGAACAAGTGCTTCCCCACGTCCACATTCATGGAAATGGTGCCCCTGAGCAAGGCACCTGAAACCCCCACCTGCTCCCTGCTCTGGGTCCAACAGCCCAGATGGGTCAAATGTGGAGAAAGAATTTCTCCACGAGGATAAATAATAGTAAGTAAAAATAAATAAATAAATAAGTAAACCCAGAGTCAGCTGTGGTGGTCTCTTTGCGCAATTCACAGCACAACAACTCATATGATCTTTAAAATCAGAAACAAGATGCACTGTTATTATTCACAGCTCAAAAATCAAGTTCACTCAAAGTACTAAGCAGTTTGCAACTCAGTCGTCACTCAAAAGAGAAAGAAAAGAAAAAAAAAAAACAACAGCCCAAATTATGCATAAATTTGTTATTTGATGTATGTATGTGTATGTGAACTTGCAGGAGCCTGTAAAAAAATGTTTATTTCTTCTGTAAAGTTGGACATTTCAGCATGGATGGAAATGTAGATGGAGATTTAACTTACGTTTGGGATCAAGCTCTAGTGGTTATTGAAGGAACTGCATTTTTTGGCACAGGTGTCAGTTCTGAAAAGTGGATGCAGCTTATTTGTTGCAGTTATCTGCGGTCTGCCTACATTAAATGAACAAGACCAAATATTAGCAAGATCAAATATTATTCACAACAAGTAGGTTGTTAATTCATTGTTGACCATATAACATTGTGGAATAATTCTGTCATAAATCATGAAAACACTGCACATGCATTCCTTAGATAAATGGAAAATATGAAACCTTCCTATTTTCATTGCTGAAAAGCCTGGAAGATGAGAGTCTGATGAAACTCAAGCTCAATTGGTTTTCTTCAGACAGAATTTTTATTTGAGTGCAAAATGAGTCAAGGAGTGAAAATATACAGCTGGAAAGTGGCACAAAACATCACTTTTCAATCTGTTCCTTTTTTTTACTCATGAAAACCATTTTTTGATTTAAACACTATAGGCTGAGTAATCTCTTTTGGTTTGTAACATTTCCTCACAATAGTAAAAAAAAATCATGTTCCTTATCGGGCTACATGATTGATTCACAATTTTAGCAGTAATATTTACAGAAAGCAGGAAGATGAGTGGGTTTTAAGTGTGTATAATAGCATTATGTGCCATTAAATTTAACACAACAGGCAGAATTGTTGCTCCTTGTCAATTTAGAGTTGGGCTTCTTCTCTGATGCTCTGACTGAAGATCATCGTGCAGCTCTCTTAACTCTGTCTATGAACATTTGCTGCTGACAATGTTTGAACACCAAACTCAAATAAAGCTGGCTGTGGTAAAATATGCACTACAGCCTACCTGCTACCCAATACCTCACCACCCCCCCCCCCCCTCCCCCCCCCCCACTCCAACCCACACATCGTCACCCTCGATTTATTTAGGTGACCGGAGTTTAGGTGTGTGTTCTTTCGATTTCATATATAGATATATATATATATATATATATATATATATATATATATATA
>JBAMYA010017115.1:0-16974 GCA_037176975.1 Arrhamphus sclerolepis | reverse complement strand
TCCATCCATCCATCCATCCATCCATCCATCCATCCATCCATCCATCCATCCATCCATCCATCCATCCATCCATCCAAGTTTACTTGTATAGCAAAGTCAACTCAAAGTGCTTTACAAGGCATTTAGATGAAATAAATTAATTTAAAAGGAGAAAAAATAAATAAAATAAAATAATGAAATAAGAATAATTTAAATGTATAACTGCTCAGAAAAGGATTAAAGACAAAGAACAGTAATAATAATAGCGCAGTAAAACATTTGACATCAAGAGGAAGTTTATTCCATCTGTGTTCAGCATAGTAGCTAAATGCATTTTCACCATGTTTGGTCCTAACTGGAGCTTCTGCCAGCTGACTGCTACCTAAAGATCTCAGAGATCTACTGGTTTATATTCTACTAGATGATCAGTCATGTATTCTGGCCCATGATTATTCAGTGATTTTAAACTAACAACAACACTAATCTGTAGGTAACTGGTAGCCAGTCTAAGGATCTCAGAACAGCAGTAATGTGTTCAGTTTTTCTGGTTCTTATAGGACTCTGGCAGCAGCGTTCTGGATGAGCTGAAGCTGTCTGAGTGTCTTTTTGTCAAAACCAGATAAAAGACCATTGCAGTAGTCAAGTCTGCTAGAGATGAAGGCATGAATGAGCTTCTCTAAATCCGCTCTGGACATAAAGAGACATGAGGTCTCTGACTCTGGATATATGTTTGAGGTGGTAAAAAGCTGTTTTAGTTCCAGCCTTGATGTAGCTGCTGAAGTTTAGGTCTGAGTCAGTTAAAACTTTAAGATTACAGGGATATAGATGTATCATCTACTGAGAAAACTGTTATGTGTGACCAAGATGTCAACCATTGTGAGCCATCTCAAGAAAACAGCTTGCAAATCAAAGCATGTGATACTGGTTGTAATGAGCAACAATTTAACGCCCCAACAAGAAGGAATGAGCATGTAAGTGTAAAGCAGAGATGTCAGGTGGAATCTCTATAGTGAAGAATGGTGCATTGTGAGCAACACAAATTGTGAGAATTCCAGCCATTGCATGACATGTTCTAAGAAAGCAAACAAAAGCATATGCTTAAAATAAAATAAATAAATAAATAAAATACAGTACTTTAACACAGCACCTAGCTGGGATGCAACACCACATTGTTGTGAAGTTAAGAGCTTAAAGCTGCCAAGATTGCCTTTTGTGGGCTTAGCTTTGGTATGCAGAGGATGGCAAGCAGCCAGGAGATTTCACAGTAGAGGTGGGCAGACGAAAAGCTGCAGTAATGGTTCTGCCAGGTCTTAAATAATGAGGAGAAAGGCTTCATACTTCAACTCAGCAGGGGCTGTGCAGCTTTGAGGAACATGGATGGAGCTGGATTGCAGTTCCTCGAGTTCAGAAGGGCGAAATGCTGGAAATTATGATGGAGACAAAGCATTAAAAGTTTCATGTCATGTGATGGTATTGGACCTTAGAGGATTATGCAAAGCTTAACCTGCGCAGACCACTTGGTGAAGTATTAAAAAGATGTGTGATCGTGTTGCTGAATGCAGCTCACTGCTGCAGTCTCTTAAATAAACCCACTTTTTTTTCCAAAGCTGAGGAGGTATGTACTCATACTCAAAGATGGTGGAAGGCATCACGACATCAGAACTGGAGGCAGGATGCAGCTTTTGTATTCTGAGCTGCAACAAGCTTGGCAGCTGCACATCAGTTCACAACACATCAGTCAGCACCATCTCGCCCCTTTAGACAGACAGTTGAACTAGAAGGTGTATTTGGACTGAACCATGTCACCGTATGTGGACAGAAACCCGTGCTTGAGTTGTCAGCCTGCAGGAATTACCACGTCATGTTGGCCTCCACCTCTTATTTTAAGTGCAGTTCAGTCTATCAACCCACACAACAAAGACTTCAAATGCATTATTAATGATAAAACTCTTGAGTCTTGACATCCAGGCTCAGATCTAATCAGTCCCCACTTATTAGGCTCACACAGAGATGATGGTGATGAGGGTAGCTTCACGCCCAATCTGAAGAGCTGGAGCCTACAGGTGGGAGCTTGAAGAAGCTTGGCGAGGGAGAGACATCAGAATGCATCTGCTCCCTAAATAGATCCATGAATTAGACTGAGTGGCTGGAATAAACCATGCAGAAGGGTAAAGCAAGCTTAAAATGCTGTTTGAGATTGGCTGCCTGAACATGCTCTCACGTCACCTTAAAACGTCTAAATAGGACAAAATACAATTAATTGATCTGAATGTGACTGACAATGTTATTCTTTTTTTCTGCTCTTTTTCTTTTCTTTTCTTTTTTTTTAGTAGACATAACAATAATTTAGTTATTCCAAACATACGTAGCTAGAATGAGGCAGTCCCTTCTGACCCTAAATAATTAATATTAATTATTATTATTATTATTATTAATGTTATTATTGAATTTCCCTTCTGGGATAAAAAACGTATTTTTCATTTCATTTTTCATTTTCATTTCATTTCAATAATATAATACTTTTAGTTACTATGTTAATATACAGAAAATGTTATATTGTGAGCCCTGCCTCTGATTTAAACTCATTTTGACTTAAAACGTGAGACATTTGGAGCGATGACTGCCGTGGAAGTGAATCAGAAGTGTTGCAGTTAAAACTAAGAGGAAAGATGCTAAAACAAAGAGAAGAAAACAAGAAAGGCTCACGGGGTTAAAACATTACTGGTAGAACATTAGGTTTCACTTAACATGCAGTCATCATTCACTTTCATCAAAATAGCATACTTGTAATTGAATCTATTTTGGGAACTGAACAAAAAAGAGCACTTTCAAGTACTAAACAGAATATATCAGACTGGCTGCAGCGATTCTGGAAGAGGACTGGCTCCATCCTCCAGACTACCGCATTCAAATAAGTGGACTGGAAGATTCAGCTGTGATTTAGGCTCAATATTCTAATTGACTTTTGAGAACTTTGATAAACTGTGATTAGAAATGTTAAATTTGGTTAGAAAAAACTTAAAAAGCTGCCTTCTGGAAATTAGATTATTTTCTGTTTATTGCTGGTTATTTTTCCTTCCTGTTTAGTTCCCCTGTTTGTAAATTGTTCCTCTTTTATTCAGAATAAAACACTTTAAACTCCCCTTTTACCATCTGGGTATATTTTATGACATTACCTGCTGTCATGAGCTGAGCCAGTCGTAACGATGCCCTTGTAAACGGAGGAGCGCACAAAGACACCAGCTGACACAAAGATGTTCTTTCTAAAAATGTTACAACAGTTTATCAGCAGCTTTTTTTTTCTATATGGTTGCTCTGAGATGAGAAGGGTTGCCCCCACTGACAGACTTTCACCAGAGTGGCTTACTGGCTTTCTTTTGAAACAACCTTGAGCCTGGAAATGGGTGGCAGGAGAGAGTGGTGCTCAAAAAAATGTGTGTAACTTTCAAAAGATGAGGAAAGAAACAATGACTCAGCAATCTCTTTATGGCAAACTGCAAGTTTAAACAATTACTCTCTTTTCATCACATTCTGTACAGCTAAATAAGACTTTCTTTGTTAAAGAAGAAGGAAAATCTGTGCCTTTCTTGAAACAGAGGTGAATCTGACATGGAAAAGATCGTTTGAAATTCCTAAAGGAATGCTTTTCTTCTTTTATTCTGTTTGGTACAATGGCAAGCAACTCTTGGTGGGCAAAGTACTCCTTAATTTCAATATGACATTAAATCGTCTCCTTTAAGCAGAAAATTTGATTCCAAACAACTTACAAGCAGGAACACATTGCCAGTTCAGTATCTTGTCCATGGACACGCCCTCATGTGGAAGTTGGAGACAAAACTTGTCAGTGTTTGATTACTTAGTTTAGCTGATAAATGTAGTGTTTCTTTTGGTTTTAAGTTAAACAAAAAAGAAAAGAAAAACAAAGGAAAGATTAGGACAGACTAGGTTCATCAAAATGTTCCTCTATATATTCATATATTTCCCTATTTAACACTTTGGTAGACCCTCAAAGTACGTTTTACAAGCTTTAAATGATTTAAAACGTTTGTGCACTTGTGATGCCTGCTTCACAAATAACCGTAAAAAAAATCAATTATTCTTATGTAAATGAAAGTAACTGAAGTGACCAACTTCATTTAAAACCTGGACCTTTACACGGAGCGACAGAGAGCCTGCAGATATATAACGATTCTGCATCAGAGAATCTTCCTCTCCTGATGGACAGGAATGGCGTCAGTTTGAGTGACTCCTTTGAAAATTCATGTCACCTACTGCATTTGTCAAAAATGCTAAGAAAAACATGAGAAAAGAACCCTGACAAAACTCCGCTTGTGTCTCCAGTCTGTCTCTGAAACCAGATCTGTGTGTCTGAACCTTCACAGAACTACCTGGTTTAGTTTGACGGGTGAGTCAAAGGATAAAATGAATCCACACGCATGCGAACACACACACACTCCTTGACAGTATTCCCAAAAGATCTGCTGTCGGTTGAGGGGCCTGTAGTCTACAGCAAGAGCAAAAACCAAGTGTGTGGTCGTGATTGCAGAGATGTGTGTGTGTGTGTGTGTATGCTACACTTTTCCTC
Source organism: Arrhamphus sclerolepis (assembly GCA_037176975.1). Classification (NCBI taxonomy): domain Eukaryota; kingdom Metazoa; phylum Chordata; class Actinopteri; order Beloniformes; family Hemiramphidae; genus Arrhamphus; species Arrhamphus sclerolepis. Next base: position 12,410 of record JBAMYA010017115.1, on the reverse strand, counting down.
GGAGAGAGTCATTACATGGTTTTCCACATTGGGAATTGACATTTTCTTCTATACTTGCACTTTCACAGGCAGAGCTGTGACTTCCCTGTCAAAACACACACCCACCTCTCACTTTGAATGGTTGCCTGAAGTTTCCACACACACCCATGCCAATTCCCACGCACGCCCGCGCACGTTATCCCTGTTACTTTTACTGGGTCAACCCCTTAAGGGTGGCCCAAACCCATGCTCAGGTAAGAACAGAATGCATATTTCTGGATACATGCAGCCTAATTAGGCAAAGAACAAAAAGATCGCATTCCCTTGTACCTAGGGTTTCTAATTAAAGGAAATGCCTCATTTTCCTCTCATACCTATTCATGAATAAAATAGACATTCAAGAGGAAAAAACGCCTTAAAGTACAAAGCATAAAGTGATCTGCCTCAGGTGATTTGTCTCTGCCCCAGGGCCTGGGCCCACTCACTCTCAAGGAGATTTCTTTTTTTTTTTTTCCAGCTTTCAGAGTCATCTGTACCCTTCGGCCTGTTCCTATTAAATAGAAAACTGAATCAGAAACCAAAGTCCTGTGCTTTCCTCAGGAATGAACATATCTCTGCTCTTTGCAGCTCTGACCTTCGGTACATTTTCATCACACACCTGTCAGCTTTGGAGAACTTTAGACTGAGTACCGCCTGTGGGGAGGATCGCACAGTGTAGCAAGCCAGCCACAGGAACCATCAGCAAGTCTGGGGGGGGTGGGGGACGATGGACATGAAGTTCTGTCGGCTTGGAGGAACAGTTCTGTAGTGCTGTGGAGGCAGAATGTGTCCATGAAGAGATAAATAACCAGTCCTCTGGGATTATCACACCTAAGCACAGAGGCCAACATAATAGCCAGATCTGAGAGCAGCTTTTACACAAAGACTGCTGCACTGCCTCACTACAGGAACATTACTGGACTGGATCACCATTAGAGGATGAAAAGACTGCTTCTGGCTTTATTTCCACTATAAATATGGCTCTGATGCAAATCCAACAACCTGCTACCCACTGTTTACCTTCTAATCATCTCCTGTTATGGAACTGAAAGTGCAGCTTTCTTATAAATCTACTTTCCGTTGCTTTAACCTCTTACACGTTTTAGTTACAGATGAGGCAGAACTGAAGTCTGATGCAGCTGATTCTCCAGGAAAATCATTCTTAAACCCCCCTTTCAGAAGATTAGACTTGGGTCTAATGACTAAATTTAATTTGTTTCAACTGCTCTTTTTTCCTTTTTTCTTGACATCCCTCTTTCTGCTTGAGTACCAGCACTGATTTGAACACTACAAGAAATAACAAGCAATTTCAAAAAAATAAAATCAGCCAGCGCACACATCTGATCCAGAAAATGTGAGAATCAGCTCCCCAAAACATTCAATAACCTACCTGTCAAAGAAATAAAACAACCAAGTGTAGTGTGATCGAAGCCTTTCAAAAGCCACAATTCATGTAACGTGTTAAACTTAAGTCTTGGGGGAGGTTGTCTGTATTTTTTATTTTATTTTTTAAGAAGGTGATTTAAATACTTCTGTGCCTGCAAATAATTTATACAGAAATATAAATTTGAGTCCTTTTGTTCCTTTTCAGTCCAGACACAACTTTCAATGTTGAGAGAAAGCCTCTTTAAAAGAAAAAGAGGAAAAAAAAAACAAACAAACAGAAAGAGCAGCATCAGCAGTAAAATGGACGAAGGTGATCCGTTTTCCTCGCAGATTTCAGACGGACGTGTCAGGAGGAGACGTCAACTCTGCCTGATCTCTTCTCATGGACAACTGGTAGAAGCAGCTGGGATCAAAACGTGGCGCAGTGGCAGGTTTCATGGTGTGACTAAAAGCAGTGTTACCTGTCTTTTATTATGACATGATGATCTGATGTGGAAATGCAATCAAGACGTATTCACAAAATTGTAAGCCATTGAAACACAATTTTGAATGAGAAAAATAAGCTTTGGAGTCATTGAGATCTGAGTTTTTGAAGTCCAATGCCATTTGACCATAATTAATTAACCCCCGTAGCTGACCTGGGCTATTATTCAGTGCAGTGATGTCATCAAATATCTTTTACTCCTTATCTCACAAAGAAGAGGGGTCTCAGGGGAACGAAAATCAAAATGATGGGGGAATAAGCATTTTCTTTTTGATTTGATCAAGGACTTCTGCCATGCTCAGTTATGTCAAAGCATGTTTTTTTGGCACTAGTGGCCTTTATTGACAGTCTGGAGAGACAGGAATGTGGGGCAGACATGCAGCAAGGGGTCATGGGGTGGGAGTTGAACCCATGACTGCTGCATGAGGACTGAGCCTCTGTACATGGGCTGCCTGCTTTAACCATCAGGCTATGCAGCGGCCCCAAAGCATGTTTTGATATCCGAGATATCTGAGCAAAAGCTGGCCCTACATCAAATGTACCTGCAGTCTGGCAGCAATATCAAACTAACTCCCCTTAATTATTACGTCAGATGCATTTTTATATTTCACCACAACTTAGTTGTAGATGAAATAATTTCTCTTTTTGTGGAATAAAAATGTAAAAAACACTGGCTACACAAGGTAACAGTTACAAAAGACGCTTTTTTTGTTTGCTTGTTTTGTTTTTCCTTTATGGCGGGCCATCTCTGGAATCGTGAAATGTCAATGCTCTATCCTTCACTCATCAGCACACAAGTACAAACACACATCCAAGCTCTCTGATGCTGTGTGTTGTTGAATTCCAGTCCAGGGAGACGGTGAATCATTGATGAGTGGACGGATAACTGATTCCTGTTGGTGTCCAGCTGGAGGAGCAGCACGAGCAAAGTGATAAATTTTGAAATGTGAAGTTTGAGAAGAGGGAGTCGGGCTTCGCTCTAATACAGTCGAGAAGCATAGGCCTATATGAATCAGTAATGGTTCACACACACTTCACCCATCTTGCCGCCTCATCACTCTGTCATTTCTCTTAATCCTTTGTCTCTCATTTCCAGCATTGTGTTTTGTTGAAATGTTTCTGAAGGAAAAATAAAAAAATGAATGTCTGTGATTTGAGGCATCGGGATGTAGTTCCACTCGACTGGTTTGAACAGCCTCTCATCTCCTGTTATGCAAAGGAAAAGTTTGCATCATCTGTTTTACACGAAAATAATAATAAAACTGTATGTTCCCTCGTCTTTGATGAATGAGTCAGTGTGGGAAATAGTAAACAGAACACAAAAGCTTAAAGAAAGCATTTCTTTCTTGGACAGAAAAAGGAGAGTGGAGAAATGAAAGCTGACAACAAGAGGAACTTCCTTGCGGGGACAGGAGGTTGAATATTTTACTTAATAACGATAAACTTCTGTGCTTTTGCTTCGACAGGACCGATTCACCACATTTCTGTGCCTCAAAACCAGTTCGCCACGAACTTCTCTCACTCAGAGGAATAAATAAATTAGAGATTTGTTTAATAGTTGTAAACTTTTTCTCCAGTTCAAGAATAGAGTATTTGTTGTACTTTAATGACCATAGTTCCTGCTTTGTTGTGATGCTTAATGGCCAAAGGATCTGGGTTTTTTTTTTTTTTTTTTTCATTTTTCCCCGCTTAGATGTGAGTCCCGACTTTCATCTCCCGTCACTGTTTTGTTTCCTGGTCCAGCGCAACATCTTTCATCATTGTTGCACAACTTTAAGGCATTTTGCAGTCCACTGCAGAGAGTGCTTCACAATGAAAGAAATCCCAAACTTCATCCATGCATGAGCCTGAACAAAGGAACATTAAAGTCATTCAAATGTGTTTATTTTACACTAAACAAGGTCCTTTCATTACTCTGAAGTGTGCAGCACTGCTTATCGTAGAAGACAGCGGATAGCTGTTGTAGCCCTGAGAGCAGCACAGCTGAAACCGCTTTAGAAGCATCTCTCGTTCTCTCGCTCTGGTCCATGCTGAATAATAGATGGATTCATGGTAAATTCTGAATACACATTCCTCAGAGAATAAAGCCCATTAAAGCTGGTGATCCCCAGACTTTCCATCTTTATGCCACCAGCAGTTGAAGAACCCAATGTCTTCATATGTACAAAATTACTTGCTCACATTTTGCAAAATATTGCAGCATTCGTAGTTTCTTGATGGATGTTGATCATTTTTCTAACTCGTCATATGATAAACATTGTCAAATCAAATCAAATCAAAATTATTTTGTGTTTTTCATATAAAAGTAACACAAAGTGCTTTACATAATTAAAAACAATAACTGAAATAAAAAAGGAAACAACTTAAAAGCCATTACACACCCAAGTTAATAATAGAAATTTAAAAAAAGCAGCTACAACAAGTCACAACGCACACTCAGCACACATAGCTTGACTATAAAATGAAATGATTACGTTAAAATAAACGATAATAAACAAGTGAGGAAATAGAATAATTAAATCAGTTAAATACATAAAAAGTAAAGTAAAAAATAAAAGTTTTTTTTTGGATATACTATTATTTATCCCCGTGGGGAAATTCTTTCTCTGCATTTGACCCATCTGGGCTGCTGGACCCAGAGCGGTGGGCTGCTGCGATGCGGTGCCCGGGGAGCAGGTGGGGGTTTCAGGTGCCTTGCTCAGGGGCACCATATCCATGGATGTGGATATATTTTACGATGATGTCAAAATAATAATAAAGTGTTAATTATAAAAAAGAAAATGGCTGATCTATTTTTTTTTTAAATGATTGCACTATATTTAAAACCCACTTCCTATTTTCATGAAAACCTATGTGGGCTTTTCTTATTTTCACTCTCTCAGGGTATCTTCAAAAATAAAACTAACAAAAGTGTCAAGATAGAATACAGCTATCACTGAAAGTTTACTGAAACTTTTTTTTTTTTTTAACCTTATTCAATATTTATCACAGCATGAAACAAACACTTTTGATTTGTTGGGATCTTTCATTTGTACTGTTCAATTTTTTTTATATAGCATCATTTTAAACTAAAATTATTTGTAGGCACTTCTGAGAAACCCAGATCATGATCCTTGAGCACATGGTAAAGCCTAACAGTGGCAAGTGTCAAAAAATATAATTTACGAAAAAAATATCATCTCCAAGCAGGACTCGCTGGACAGACATTTCTAGTCCAAAACACGAGCGATGGACACACTGACACTCAGGCGGTGTTTGGCCCGCCTGATGACTGCCACTCAGGTAAAAGAAAAGACGAGGAGGGAGACAGGACAGTAAACATGGAAGACAGAGAGTGGAGGGGTACAAAAATATAAAACATGTAGTACAAAAATATCTGGTATAAATATGTGGTGGTCGGAGGGTTGGACTGCAGGTCAACAAAGCCAGTGAGCATTTGACAGTCGACAGATGCAGATAAACGCTAGTATGGTCAGAAGATGGAAGGTTTGGGAGGCAAGGGGGAGTGTAACATCACCATGACAACACCTGAAAAAGGAGAAGAGAGAAAAGAGGGAGATTATGGACGACTGACATAGCTGATTCTGTTAAATGAGTCAGCACAATCTAAGACTGAGATCAGACAGACAGGGTGAAGATGCTCAGTGTAAAATAGGAAATCAGTTAGCAGCCTAGACGCACAGTAGCATAACTAGAAGGTGGTCCAAGAGACAGCTGAGTTAAAGGCTTAATCAAAAAAGAAGGTCTTAACTCTAATCTTAAATGTAGGGAGGGGGCCTGCCTCCCAGATGCGGGTTAGGAGTTGTTTCCATAATCGAGGAACCTGATAGTTAAAGGTTCTGCCAGCCTTTCTAGACCTACAGACTCTTGGAACAGCAAGTAAACCTGCATTCAGGGAGTGAAGTGTTCTACCAGGACAGCATGGAACTAGGAGATTTTTCAGATATAATAGAGCTTTATTATTCAAAGCTTTGTATTTAAGAAGTAATATTTTTAATTCAACTCTAAATTTAACAGGAAACCAATGTAATAAAACTAGAACTGTTGGGATGTGATCCATACACGCAGTTCTGGTTAGTACTCATGCTGCATCATTCTGGACCAGTTGAAGGTTTTTAACAAGACTGTCTGTAAAGCAAGAAAATGATGCATTACAATAATCCAGCCTACATAATCATTTAGCTGATGTGAAACAATTTTCTCAAGAATTGTGGGAATAAAAGGAAGGTTGGAAATAAGACTGTTGCTGGCTTCTTGGTCAGAATCCAAAGGTGTCTTTTTGAGTAAAGGTTTAATTACTGAAATCTTAAAACCTTCTGGTACATATCCGGATATAAGGGATGCATTGACAATATCCAGGATTACGTTAGCCTGGCTCTGCCAAGATGAATGCTTGGTTAGAATTTTTGAATAAAAATGATGTAACTCCAACTCATGACGGGATCTTGGTATGCTGGCGTCAACCACATACCAATCCAACCTTGTTGGGTCTGTGGTGTACGAGGCCCATGCCACCTACAAATGGTGAGTTTCCTTAAACTGTGCTGTGATTTACTTAAACAAGTTCAATTATTTGGACTACAACTCTATTAGACACTGTATTAATTGTTACTTGTCCTTTTCTTGCGAGTTTTTGAATATTATTTAATGTTCTCTGGTATGGAGGACTGTGTTTACAGCAGAAGTACTAGGCAGCTGTGCTGGCGCATAACTTGATTTTAGACCCCGGAGAAGCGCCAACCCACCCAGGAACTAAACATTTGCCAATCACGAAGTTCAAGAGTCTGGGGAGGATCAGGCTAGGGTTTCAGAACCTATCATGGGAAAAATTTCTTTTGAAAAGCTTTGAAGAAACAGGATCCAGCAAATATGTAGATTGCTTTGAGCAAGAAACACCTGAGGTTAATTCACAAATATAGGAAATATAGGAGAGAAGCAGTCTGGAATAAGAATCCGTTGGGTACAGCTGATCCAGTGTCTCTGCACTGTTTAATGTAATTCCCATAGTTAGTAGGAGAATATGAATTTGGTCTCCAATATTTACTTCTTTGTTAATAAAGAAGTTCATAAAGTCATCAGCAGTTAAGTGAGATGAATGCATGACTCTATGGAAGAAATTTGTGTTTATTCTGATGTTCACTAATGAATGAAAAAGTTTTCCTTTTATACATTACCAGACTAGCCCTGTGATGGACTGGTGACCTGTCCAGGGTGGACCCCTGCCTTTCGCCCAAAGTGAGCTGGGATAGGCTCCAGCAGACCACCGTGACCCTGTACTGGAAATAGCGGGTATAGATAATGAATGAATGAATGAACATTACCAGACTATCATTCCAAGCTTGATGGGTTTTTTTAAATTTGTAGAGCACCACTTTCTAGGAATGATTACCTACCTTTTTTTAGAGGAGCAACAGAATCCAGAGTTAAACGTAGGAACTCTGTCGAGCCATCTCCAAGACTATCAAAGGATCCAGACCCTCAGAGCAGTCCATAGGAGAGGAGAATAGGAGAGAAGCGTCCAAGCAGAGCAGGAATCTTCTGCTTGAACTTGACAAAACTGTTAGCAAGGTCTCTAATGTAATCTATGTTTTTACTGCATATGACATCATTGTGGAATGAGATTAAAAAATGGTCAGATAGAACTGAGTTTTGGGGGAAGATTAAGGACTTGACTTAAATTCCATAAGTTAGAACAAAGTCCAGCGTATGACTGTAGTGGTGAGTGGGTCCCTCCAGTGAGTCAACTAGAGCAGTAAAACTAGAGTTAAGGCCATCACTCCCCACATTCACATGAATGTTGAAATCACCAACTATGACTTTGTCCGCTTGGAAAACTAGATCTGAAATGATGTCTGAGAAATCAGAAAGGAATTCTGAATAAGGACCAGATGGATGGTATACAATAGCCAGGAGAATTGGTGCTTGTGACTTGGATCCTGGCACATATGGAGTTAACACCAGGTTTTCAAAAGAGGTATAACTATGTTTTGGACTAAAGTTGAATGATGAACTGCACCTACTCCGCCTCCTTGGCCTGTGCTTCTAAGAATATGATAATAAAGATGAGTAGGAGCTGGTTCTTTCAGACTAATATGATCTTTCCGTAAGACAGAGAAGGTCAAACTGGTGATTGGTAAACCAGTTACCAAAAGAGCTTCAGAGAAAAGAGATCTATTGTTTAATAATCCACATGTTATTACAATATTTCTGTCCTCAGTGAATTTATTGATTTTAATTGGAATTAAATTGGAAGGACTCACATCTTTTCCATACTTAAATTTAGATTTTTTAAAATTTGGATGGTCTTATTGATTTGGATGATCAAGGGGTGGCAGCCTGATTGATCTGCTGAATTCAGCTATGTTCAAAATATAAAATGCCTGGAAGTGAAATGATAGGCATAAATTCAATAAAGTACTGCCAATGTGAAAAACAAATTCTTTCCACAGACGTAATTAAACCCTAAGAAGAAAATGACCAAAGTATTAAAAAAGTTGAGGGGATTCACAGTGACACCACCCACTGCTCTATAGACTATTTTTTCAGAAAGAATCTTTCACTTTTGCCATTTCGCTATCATCTTCTTCCTTATCTCTTTTAAAAAAAACAACAACAACAAAACAAAACGTCTGCATATGAAAACAACAGTGCAGTAACAGAATCTTTGTCTTTGTAAGAAAAGCGCCTTTATTGCATTTTTTCATGACTATTCTAATTCTTTGAAATATCCAACCATTCCTTTTTTTTTTTTCCCTGTTTTTACCCCCTTTTTTTTTCCACTCGGTACCTAAGTTGCAGTCCAGTATTGCACCCCTGGGAGGACCCCGCACTGACCTCAAGTCTCCTTCTCCACCTGAGGAGTGCAGGCCCTTCTTTACACCCGGGGATAGGGGATTCTCCAGCAGGACATACCGCGTGGAAGGATTGCGTATCCTCCCCACTCCCTTGGGTGCCACGGCCAGCCAGGGGAGGCAATGTGAAGGCCCAGGACTACTGCATGTTTTTGTGAGGGTAGCATCAGCTGCCCAAGGGAACACGGGGGAGAACATGCAAACCTTTTGCCAACCCCACCCAGGGTATGGATGCTGATGATGTAGAGACACAAACACACCCCCAGCACCTACAGCATCCCATTGTGGGAGCTGAACCCAGAACCTTCTAGCTGTGAGGCGATTGTGCTACGTACCGTGCCCTAAAATATCCAACCATTCTGCTGCTTTATTGGAATGTCCTACTGCAGGTCTGATACTACAGGCACACGGGCTTCAGTTTCATTTGTATTGAGTCAAGAAATTCAAAGATCATTTCTTTGAATTGTATTCAAAGAATGACGACCCCTTGTCAACACCTCACCCAAAAAAAGTCTGTCTACAAAAGGGACAAAAGGCCAATTGAAAAGGAATATAGAATACACTACAGGAAAAGTACTGCCAAGTTTGCAGTCATGATGGTTTGAGAGGCTCAGCTTGTCTAGATTAGCTGTATTAAAAACCACTTTACCGGCCAATTGGTGAACCCTTTTGTCTTGCTGTAGGAGCCACCGTCTCCTAAGACTGACCTCCTACAGCAGAGACACCAAAAAATGTCAGCAAGGACTGCAAAATGAAAGCCATAACTGCTGTTTGTCCCCAAATGGATCAACCAGGAAGAAACTTTAATTCATGCTAGCATTTATTCAGCGCTGCATTTTATTCACAGTTGGCTGAATAAAACTGAATCAGTGACCAGAGGCCTTAGGTGCTCCTGTGTCTCTGCCGTCCACAGCCAGATGAGAAAAATATTATAACACATACTGGGGAAGACAATATGGAGTCTTCATGGTATCAGGGTGAATGTACTGGATGCCAAGTATGTCTTCAAACCTCAAAATCTGTGTAAAAAGTGACCATTGACTTCAGCTTCTAACTCAACAGCCACTAAAATCTTGCTCTATCTACAGATGTAAAAATTATGCCTTGTAGATTAAATGATTGTACGTAAAAGCCCTGTGAATGTATTTCCTCTCAGTGGACAAGAAAATGTGTAATGGACAACACCCACCAAAGCTCCTCTGTGAGACAGTCAATTTTCATCCTTCTAATCCTTTAAATTTCTACTTTAGCAGACAAAACAGAGACAAAACAGGAGTCAAAGTACAAAGGTACAAGCGGATATTATGTGAGAGAAACAGACACATATATAGAAACACATCATAAACACGCAGCCTCTTCTCTAAATAAAGTCACACATACACACATGCATCCTCACCTCTACAGGAACTGTCTGTTCAGTCTACTGACAAACAGCAACACACACACACACACACACACACACACACACACACAAAAATACTCACACACACACTTACTGAAAAATGCTCAGACGTGGGTGTGGTGGTCTTTTTCCAGCGTAAAGCAGAATGGATTATTGTTCCCCCAGTGTACGTAAGTGTTAAGAGTCAAACAGACTGAGTCATATTAAATGGAAAGTTGGAGAATTTCTTTGCGATGTTTGTCACTTAATTATATTGTTCTGATTTTCCACATCCTGCCTGTTATACCTAATGGCGTTCACGGCCGCCTGATATGTATGTAGAGCCCGCCATCCTACATCCATCATTCTTATCATGTTTCCATTTTTTGTTCATTCTTGTCTGTCTCCTTGTCAGGCTGTGTCGTTTTTGTCTCCACTATTGTCTCCGGCCAATTCCATTTCTCTGCCAGCTTTTTCTAAATCGTCTTATCTGTCTGCTGTTTCCTCCTCAGTCTTGCAGTCCTTCTGCTGCGCTGGCATCTGAAACAAAGGAAAAAATGAAAGCCTTTGTACTTCAATGACTTTGTATTGATGTTGGAGCGGAAGCTTTTTCATGACGGTCCAAGCTGTAATTAGAGTTTGACCATACAAAGAGCGGGTGCCCTTGATGGGCCTTGTGTGGATAAAGTACAGAAAGACTCACACGTTCAGTGTTGTTTGGGGGCGGTTAAGAACCTGCCCCTTTGACTAAGGTGTATTTGAATTGGTCTCTGCGGTTTGCCTCACCTCACACACCTGAATCAACAGCCTCTTTCATCTGGCTACAGTGGAGCTCTTTGGTGTTCAAGTGTCATGCACCATACCATTTCACACTGTCAACCAAGCCCAACCAACGATGGCTGTGGGCGTTTTTACAGCTTCAGTAACCTTCCTGACCTGACGCTAGTCTAGACTGTTTCACTCCTATAAACCTCTCTGAGCTGACCTGAGCCATCAGTGGAGCTAAAACCATCCACATCTATTAGACTCCATTCCAACTTGTCTTCTCAAAGATGTTCTCTCTCTTATTGGTATGCCAATATTCGATCAGATTAACCTATCCCTAAAATCAGAATATGTGCTACGATATGTTTTTAAGTTGCAGTAATCAAACCTTTACTAAAAAAAAAAAAAAAAAAAAAAACATCTCTCGACACATATATTTTAGCAAAGTTTAGACAAATATACAACTTCTCATTTATATATAAAATCCTGGAAAAGGTGGTTTCAAGCCAGTTAGGAAACCAGCTGCATAGAAATGATCTATCTGAAGTTTTTCAGTCAGAGTTCAGAAAGCATCATAGCACAGAAACAATACTGGTTAGAGCCACAAATTAGCTCCTCATGGCTTCAGACAATGCTGCACCTCAGTGCTGCTTTTGATACTACAGACCACAACATTTTAGAGCACAGATTAGAGTACTTTACAGGGATTAAAGGGCAGCACTAGGATGACTTAAATCATATCTGTCTGCCATAGTCCAGTTCATTCATGTTAATGTTTCTTCCACATGGGCGATGGTCTACTATGGTGTCCCACAGAGTTCAGTGCTAGAGCCAATCCTGTTTACTTGATACATGCTGCCCTTAGAAATATTATCCGGAGCCACAGCATACGTTTTCAGTAGCCTTCCTCCATTGGCTCCTCGTAAATATAGAATCAAGTTCAAAACTCTGTTCCTTGCGTGTCACGATGACCGAGACCCTCATTATCTAAAAGACCTGATAATGTGTTACACTCCCATTGGAGCTCTCTGCTCTCAGAGTGCAGGTTTACTTGTAGTTTTTTTATATGGAACCAGCTACCAGTTTGGGTTAAGGAGGCAACACCACCTCCACCTTTAAAACCAAATTCTAATGCTCTAGTTCCAGTAGTTATAGCTTACAGTTACAGTTACCAGAGCAGTCTTGACTTAAACAGCAGCATTGTAGCAGCATTTTTTTCCTTTCCCTTCTGTATCTGTTTGCAGACCAGAGCTTCTACGACGACATGCTGACCTTCGGTACCACCCTCTGACCACCCTAGCGGTTACTAGCTACCTACAACTGTCTATTAGATGTCTCTGTAGAACACCAACTGATGCACTTTTTCCTTGCAAACATTTGGTTTAAAGGTTTTCCTCCTGCTAGGGGAATTTCTATTATACACATACATGTATATATACGTATGTATATATGCAGACCAGAGCTGCTACATATACACACACACACACACATACAAGGTCGCACTTTGTGTCACCATGCAAATACG
>JBAMYA010017094.1:1788-17036 GCA_037176975.1 Arrhamphus sclerolepis | reverse complement strand
CATGCAAACTCCACACAGAAAGGCCCCTGTGGAGGCTGGAACCAGGAACCTTCTTGCTGTGAGGCAACAGTGCTAACTACCAAGCCACCGTGCTGCCCTAAATAAATACATCAGATGTTGAAATTGAGACATGGACATATTAGCTAAGTTTGCCATTATTGGAAACAACACATCTCAGAAGGAACAGGGGCAAGAAAAGGCTGGAAAGATAATTGATACAACAACAACAAAAAAACCAAAACAAATGAAGGAGCCTTTGAAAACTAATGAGGTTAATGGTCAACAGGTCAGTAACATGACTGGACATAAAAGTTTTTGAGAGATCAGAGGATCTTGGATGTTAAGATTGGATTGTGGAACAATTTCAGAAAAAATGTTCCTCGCTGTAAAATTCCAGACTTACAAGATCCCATCATCTACAGTACATATTATCATCAAAAGATTCAGAGAATCAGAGGAGTGTCTGTGCAGAATCGACAAGGTTGAAGGTCAACACTGGATACGTGATCTTTGGGCCTTCAAGCAGGACTGCAGTAACAGGCATGATTCTCAGGAACACTACCAGAAATCACTGTGAACACTGTTTGCCATACAATCCATTGTATGCAATTTAAAGATGTATCATGCAAAGAAGAAGACTTATGGAAATCTCTTCTGTGGTCAGACGTGTCAAAAATTTAAATTTCTTTGGGAACATGGACGCCACTACCCCGGTCCTCACCAGACTCTGTGCACTTCATTTCATTCCTGCAAAGAGTCTGGTCACTCTCTATTGCCAAACGTTTACTTCCTGGTGGGCAGTACGATTTCCTGAAGCTTAAAATCACTGGTCTACCGGTAAATCAATCACTAACGTTTAGTGATGATGTATGTTATGCACTAGCACAGCCATCTGTACGCCTGCTCTGAACATAGTCCTCCATACCAGAGAATATTCAGTTCAGGGTGACTACATCATTTCCATTCAAAAAATTAACTAGACACTCATCTTGTTGTGGCTTCAAGTTGCTGATACCAACGATCTTCTCCAGAACAGAGCGAATAGCTTCCTGTATATGTGTGTCTGGCGCCATTGTAGTTTTTATAGGACTCAACTGAACTACAATTTCTAAGTGACGCAGTGGCTCTCGGCCACGCCCTTCTGTTGTTGATTGGTCGGTCGTTTTTTGATCGGTAGTAAACTGAGCTTTCCCAGACTACGTGGTGAAGTGAAATAAAATGGAACGGAATTACTAGTCTGGTGAGAACCAGACTAGGACGCCACATCCTTCTCTCTAAAAAGGAGAAGCACTGGCAGGCTTGTTATGAGTGGACAGTTCAAAAATCTACATTTCTGATGGTATGGGGTTGCATTAATAGCTATGGCGAGGGCAGCTTATATATCTGGAAAGGCTCCGTCAATGCTGAAAAGTACATAGAGGCTTTACACAGTAGTGCAGAGGTTAGCACTGACACTTTTCAGCTGGATCTCGGTTCAGCGGGACTTTTCTATGTTGAGTTTCCATGTTCTCCCTTGGTCTGCATAGGTGTATGGGTACTTCGGTTTCCTCCTATGCTGAAGACATGCTATTTAGACTAATTTGGATCACAAAATTCTGCCAAAGTGTAATTTACATTCACTGTAGTGCAATTTGATTTATGGAAGTAATTACAGGAATAATAGGAGTAATTATAGAAGTAATTTGGTCCATTACGTAGCTTGATCTAGTTGATGTGTGTGTGTGTGACAGTGAGAGAAAGCTGCCTGCATTATTGTGAAAGCACTTCAAGTGGTCCCACAAGAAAGGCATTTTAAAAGCACCTTGTTGTTCTTTGAGAAACATCTGCTCCCTTTCAAACAACAAGTCTTGCATATTTCAGCAAGACAATGCTAAACCACATACTGCATTCATCACAACAGCATGGTTTCACATGAGGACAGTCTCTGTTTTAAAATTTGCTGTTTGCTGTGCTATTCTTGGTTTATTGTACAAAAAGGTTAGAGAAGAGGGTGTTGAATGAGCTATGTATCTACAGATTTACATTACAGACAGTTGTTAAAAAGGAGAAATGTTACACAAAGGTAAACATCACTCTGTTTGAGACGTATTGCTACTATCAAAGTCAAAACAAGCTAATATTTTCCATGAAATAGTAAAATGTCTCAATTTCAACATCTGATATGCTCTTCATGTTCTATTGGCTTTAATAAATATGACATTATGAGATTTGGAAATCATTGCATTTTGTTTTTATTTATTTATTACACAGCATCCCAAGTTTATTGGAATTGGTTTTGTATTTATGAGCTAGTGAGAACTTAAATCTGGGCTCTGTGGTTATGATCAGACAGCTGATGTGTAGGGAAGAGGCAGAAACTCCAGGTCCATCTGTAAGTCCTATTTAGCTTTTCACATGTGTTTCATTTAAAAGATTACCTGTTAGATTACAGCTTGGTTTGGTCGTTTTTGGAACAAGAATCACAAAGCAACATTTACAGCATACTGAATAAAGAGACTGCTGAACATACAGCTTTAGACCTACTCATTATGCAAGTTATTTGCCCTCAAGACACAGATACAGTGCCTGAAGGTATAGCTAGAGGGCTTATTCAGTGCCTCGCAGTACATGGACCCCCCGACCCCCCACCCCCCAAACAAAACAAAACAAAACAAAAAAACGTACTTTGGTATATTGTTGGACAACTGTTAGCTTTGATGACAGCATGCCTTCACTTTTGGCTCTGCTTCAGTAAACCAAGTCAAGTCCTTCCAGTCGGAAATCTCAGTTGAGGATCAGGACCAATTTCATAAGCGACCTACCTGCCATCAACAAACCTCACCCCTGCTCTTGCTCCATGACACTCACCTCTGCTTCTGTTTGACAGCTCACTCCTCTCCACATCCCTACAGAGAGTGCAAGTGGCCACAAGATTATTCCTGTGTGGCTAAATTACCTTTTCTTCCATGCCTAACTTCCTGTCGCTTCTCTCTTGTAGTTCCTGAGCTACCAGTTGGTCTGGAGGTTTTACTGCAGTTTCTTTCTTGAGCCCCCTGTTGGTCCATCAGCTTAGTCTTCTGAGTTTAAATAAATCTTTTTTAATTTAGTCTTAGTTTTTGCATTACCATATAAAATCCTTACAATGAGTGCCGTGTTTCACACACTTCTCTCATTATTGATGCACTCATCACTCTGGATCAGAGTGAATGTGGACTCACTAGACTATAGTCTATTTCATTGCTTCAGGGTCTAATATATATGATCCCTGGCAAATTGAAATTTCTCTCTCTATCTTATTTTTTAAAATGATATACCCTTAGTGGTAAGTAGTTTACACACCTGATTAGTCCAAGTTCTCTTCACATTTTTCATGTGGAAATGTTCTCACTTTCCCAATTAAATATTCCTGTGAGTTCTACTTTTCTTCGATTTGAAAACATTTAGAATTTGACCATCTCTTATTATAGCCAAAACCAATTTACAACAGTCCTGAGAGGAAATAATTATTCAATGAAAACCTGCTGAGGGTGTTTTGTCTGAAAATGTCTGAAAAGTACAAGTACAGGAGCTGCATTTCTTTTCTTTCTATCTTAATTTATTCATTTAAGCAATGCAACTTCTGGTTTCATTTATATAAATACAGACCATTGTTATGGAGAGTGCAATTACTATAAAGTTTGTTTGATCTGCCCTCTTATATTAATACTGTATGTGATAGTACATTTTACCAACACTGAGCAATAAAAAACAGATCTTCTTTTTCCTGCCATTGTTTTCATCAGCACTTATTTACATCGGTGCTTCTCTTGTTGATTTCTCCCACTCTTTTCTGGGGCCTGTACTACGAAGTGGGGTTAACTTACTCAGATGTAACCTGGAGTTAACCTGCAAAACTGGGGTTGCCAAAACCAGGCTATCTTGGTACTACGAAATGTGGCTTACTCGGTACTACGACGCTGGTTATGAAGTTGATTTGTTGAATCTGTGTTACAGACGATTATTAACCTGTGAAATGTATGAAATGTTGAGGGGACTTAGCTACTTTGAATTAATAATGCGTAGATGCAATATAATTCAGTGGAGGGCGTCCCTAAGGTGATCATATTCTGAAAACCCAATAACACAAATATATCAAGTGGTGGGTTTGAACTCACAATCTGCATTAGTGGTCACCTGTTTAACCATTGTACCACATGGCTGTAAGGAGTGCTGATACTTCGTAGATATAGAGTCTCTCACATGACTCCTATTTAGCTAGTAAGATAATAAGTCAGAATAATCAATTCTTTTATTTATTGGGCTAATCTACATCAGAATTTATAAGTCCCCCTCCCCTATGGACAGGGCATAAAAAGTGGACATCCATCCATCCATCCATCCATCCATCCATCCATCCATCCACACTATTTCCTGTGCAGGGAACCATTCAGCCACAATTTAGGAACATCAATTAACCTATCATGCATGTCTTAGGACTGTGGGAGGAAGCTGGACTACCCAGTGAGAACCCACCCAAGCATGGGGAGAACATGCAAACTCCACGCACAAAGGCCCCTGTGGAGGCTGGAACCAGGAACCTTCTTGCTGTGAGGCAACAGTGCTAACCACCAAGCCACCGCAATGCCCTGTAAAAGCGGACATGTCCGGGCAAAACGGGACATTTGATCACCCTAGACATACCTAGATGTAACGTTAATTAATTCCTACCTTGACTGTATGCTTGTTAGACTTTATAACCGACTGGTTCATTATTTTTATTGAGCACATGGTCCAGACTTTTCCACACCTCAGACTCTGCTTTCATTGCCAGTTTGCAAGCCTGATGTCGACCTGAACCCGTGCAATATGATTGAAATGAAGCATGTTTGGGCAAAGATCTTAAGCAAAAACCCCTCCCAATTTGTGCTCCAATATCACACGGATCATCCAGGTATGACGGCACTGTCTTGGGAGATTGTTGGTGGAGGAGCAGTACTTATAAAGGGAGTGGTTAAGTGGAAACCTCAAGTTAACCAAGCACATAACCTGCTTAGACCAGGGTTGAGATGTGGAGTAAATTGCCATGGCAGCATACTTTGATCGAAACCTATCCGCCTTTCGTAGTACGGGTTAGTCGGGATAATTTACGAAATTTTACATTAAAATCCATATTAACTCCTAATCCACTTGATGACATTTTTAACAGGTAAAAAATACCAAAACAAAACAAAACAAAAGATTAAATATAAAATATGAGGGTGTAGCAAGTACCAGCTACTAGGGTTCTTGTCATGGAAATAACAACAAGGCAGGTCAGATTTCAGTTTGTCTTGGTTTATTTCTAAACACACAATAAATCCAGATGTAGCTAAGCTAGCAGTCCTTCCCCTCAGAGCCAGAGTGCTGCTGCTTAAATGGAGGGACCTTGAATGGCACATGCAGCACAGGTGTGCCAACCAGTCCCTCCCAGGTGCCGCCTACTGAGCTGTTGCTTCACCTCTCTTCTGCAGCTGAGCAGAACCACAACCCACCACCACAGAGGGGTTTCTTAGCCACAACAAGCAAGGACTAGGAATATGGTGCCTGCAGGGGCTACAAAGTTCAGCTTGGAGGCCAATGTGGTAATGGAATCCTGTCTTCACTGGTGAGAATGATGACAAGGGAAAAAAAGGAAAATGTGGCTTTAATGCTTCTCAACCATTTCTTGTTTCATTAATTTTTACTCAGCTTGATGAAATGCACATTAATGGTCCATTTTTGTAGGCACTGTCACTTGTGTATCACTGCTGCTCCTCCTACTAAATATGGTGTGGGGAAAAGGCATTATGGGCTTTGTCCATCTTTATAGTGATTATGGAATCATTATCTTTGAATATGGGGAAACAAATCAATAGTAATAAAATTACTCATGGAAAGCAAACTCACTGAAACCCAATGATTCACAACGAGCTCACTGCCTGACAATTCACTATTTGGTGTAAGAAATACAGACATACAGTTTAGTCTCTTGATATTTACAGACAAAGAATTAATTTACACTATTTAACATATTCAGTTTATGACTATGAGTTTTAAATGCAGACTCAGATTTAAGTTTGTGGGTGTTCACATTAAAATTGTTGGGGTTCAGCAGCCACAACTATAATTTTTAATAGTGGTAACCATTATTTTAAAGTACTTGGGCAATTAACTCAAAACCGTTTTCATGGATGGTTGGGTCTATTCTGTCAGAAAGGTAATAGGTTTCAAGTGTGGAGTTTACATTTTAAATCAGTTATGAAACTGCAATAAGCAGTTAACGGAGCTCTCAATTCCAGAAAAGATTCTTGTGCTGAATAAATGAAATTAAACATAGCAGCATGGGGCCCAAGCAGATTACAAGCCAGTTTAATTGTTTCCATTTATTAATCTCATTGAGAATGTTAAAATATACAACATAAATTTGGACACTGAAAAGTAGAGTATGCACACCAGGAGATATTGGGCCTGTGTGAGGTGTAGTGTATAACTACAACCTGTTTTCTTTTCCAGATTAGAATATATCATGGGTGCAACGATACACAAAATTCACGGTTTGGTTCGATACTTGGGTGTCAATATTTTATCGATACAACAAGAGAGAAATTTCCATGCCTTTTTAAACTTGCAGTTTATTGAAATTAATTACAAGCATTTGTTGGAAATTCAAAAGTAGAGTTTTTAAATTAAATATTGCTGAAACAGCAAATGATATTAAATAAATGTATCTTAGATCAGACAGTAACGAGCTGTTAATTCATCAGAGACACACATCAGCCACCAAAGCGTCTGTCAACAGACTCTTATTTCAGTGGTTTTTCAATAAAAGGAAAAATTCAGATAAATGTAAATGATACAAAGTAGCAGTAATATACAGACAGAGTTGCAAGTTTGTGTACAGGAAATGCTTATGTGTTGCCTGGCAACAGCCTTGTCTCCCTTCCAGTTGTGGGACTATTTGTGTTGGTGGATCTAAATGATTCAATAAATAAACAAATCATAATCTCTTGTCGCTCATTACTGTTAACTAATAAAATGTGCTTGTAGAACTTTTGTATAATAGCATAATAGCAATATCACAGGTGGTGCCGTTGTCCTGAATATCAGCACAGGATTATCTGTGGCCTTGTGCGTACGACCAAACCACACCAGTGCTGATATTCAGCACAACAGCACGACCTCGAGTGTGATATTGCTTAAATATCAGCGCAAAGCTGTGCTTCTCAGCTTTCAGAATCCGTTGGAATTATGTCGATAGCACAAACAGTTGAAGCGTTACATTGAAGTGTTCCTGTTGTCGGCAACAGCTCTGGTGTAGAAATAGCTTAGTCTCACCAGCTTGAATGTGGGAGGCGCTCAGTGGATCTGTGCTCGACAATGCAGCCTAGGTGGAGTAGTTGAACGCAGATCCACTGAGCTTTCAACAGAGAAGCAACGTCAGAAGACAAGTTGATAAAATAAATTTAAAAAAAACACATGTCTATACCGAATTGAGATCACTGTATCGAACTGTTCAGTACACATACATCTATTGCTGCACCCCTTGTGTGTGTGTGTGTGTATATATATATATGTGTGTGTGTATACATATATAAATATATATCACTGACTGTGGAACCAAAAATGGATAGGACAGATGAAAACAAAAGACAGACAGTGATGGATGTAGCGTGTGTAGTGTGCTGCTGCATGTGGTGTGTGTGTGTGTAGTGTACCGTGGTACACATAGATGAATGTGTGGAGGTTTGTGTTGTGTATGTGTATGTATGTATGTAAGCCTCATATCCACCAAAAATAAATCTGTTCAGCAGTCAGACATAAACCAGTGATGTTGACCTCCACCAGTGTAACAGGATCACAGCTGGTGCTGGTGTGTTGGGCCATCGCCATGCAGAAGACCTCCACCAGTGCACTGGGTTGCCCTCACCACCTCTCATGGGGGTCCAGTTGGTAAACATCCTGGGGTCGGGGCTTGATGGATAGGCACCAGTGGTTAAGCAATTTACTGAAATTTTCAATAAACATAAAAAATACAATACACAAAACAATCAACACCCCCGGCCCCTAACACAAAATAGAAATAAAGGCATGACTTTCCAGTCAGCTCAGGTTCAAATGTGGTCCAGCTATTCAGCTTAAAAAAGTCTCAGTTTGATTCAGTTCAAAATAATAATAATCAGTGATAATCACCACTCTGGCAGCAAGTTACCACTCTCAGTCAACTGCACACAGAGGATTTCCTCACTGGTGTGGTGCTGAAAATGAGAAGGTCGCTTGGGTCTGGATCACCATTTTGGATCCTGTGTGTGCCGCCTACAGATGAATCTGCGCTCCAACCAAGCAAAAAACCTGGCCTGTATAACAGGTCATAAACAAAATAAATCATTCACTAAAATTACCCAAATAATGGGTTTACAGTCTCTGGAGTTGTTACGTGCGGTGCCTTTGAGCCGAAGTGTCTTTGAACTCGCGGCTCCGTCTTTCACACAAATACTCAGCTTGTCTCTCATTTACACAATACACATTCGCTCCTATGAAATTAACAGCTATCGCAAATCAACAAAATTAACTGGCAAAGTTTTATGAAGAAGATTTTCCATTATAAACGGTGACATTATTAACGTTAGCTCTCTGCGAAGACGCATAAAAGCATGGAAAAATACAATAAACTGAACATGAACCTCGCCAAAATTGGTGTTGCTTAAAGTTCAAATAATCCCTGGGATGGTTGTCACTTAGATGGCAAACAAAGAAGAATGTCAACATGCTTAACCTCATTTTAAACTTGCGAGGCTATCTTCCCGTCATTTCAACAAGGAAAGGATTAGCACTGACGGTAAAGTATACCTCATAAATTCTACACTCACAAGTGGAACAAGTCTAACAGGAACTATTGCACCTGTAGCTAAGTGTGGTGTACAATTACCACATTAATTTTCTTAAACACATCTTTTGCAAGGGTTTAAAACTAATCCTCTCCAAGTATCTAATTTCTCTGAGTCAAATCTATTGTCAAGGGTGGAAAACATCATCAGCGCATAAAAACAGTGAAGTTGTATAAGTGCTGCATATAAAATCATGTTTCCTTCTCTATTTCCAATCAGATATTCCATTTTTTCTAAGTCAGGCCTAGTGGCTTTGGGTATATGCTGTTAAAGAAATGTTGAAAAAAGAAGAGGTTAATAAAATGCCATTAACAGGACCATATGTGAAACAACCTGTGTGTTTAAGAGGCAAAGAATTTAAGAAGAGTTTGTAGATTTTTGTAATGTGGAAACATTAAAAAAATGTAAATATTTATGATGAACCACACAGCTGATTTTTTTTCTCACTCAGTCATGGATCTATACAATAATAAATTTTGTTTAAATTCATACCTTTCAATAGATTTCCATTCATCCCCACTTCATGAAGCGTTGCTGTATTCTGATACAAACTCGTGACTGAATAAAATGTAAAAATGACAGCTATTTCTTGAATAATGTGCAAATCTAGGGGAAATTGTGCAAAGTGAACAATACAGAGTTAACTAAGCTAAACTTTGAACCAAGTATTAAATTTAAGGTGTAAATTATAGATTTTGTTCCTTATTCTTAGTGTACACTTTGCATTATAACAATAAAATGAAAACTTTTGTGAATATTCGAGGCAGCCCTAGAGGTGTGCTTTAGTCTATTAAATATGCCTGCTGAACACTCAAATGTTCCATAGAACTGATTGGCTTTTACAAAATGAAACGATTATACATAGAAAAATATAGAAAAATAATTTTGCTTTGCACTTTCCTTTCTGAAATACAAACAAAGAAGAATGTTGGCTTTCTAAACTGCAGAAGAAGCTCCAGGCTATGTTCCCATTGTAATGACGAGCAAATGATCATCTCTGACGGCTACACGTGAGGCGATCCCATCTACTTTTCTGATGATTACTTGAAGAGGAGGGTGGAGAGTTGATAATATAAAAAGGCAGACGTTCAACCAAAGTCAGTGTTCTCCTAAAAAGGTCCAGTGGGTGAGTCGCATTACAAATCATTCCTATATTTTTGAAACTTGATTTCCATGATTTTTATTTGTTTTTATTTTAATCATTTACAGAAGAATCTTGAGAAACCTTCCTCTACAGTCATGATTAAACTGGTAAAGTGAACCTTTGGTGTTTTATTTTAAAATTTACAACAAAAATACTGAAATTCTGAAATACTCGGTCCAACAGGAATGTACAACGCATTCTGTAACTAAAAGCATTTTAATTGACTTTTTTTTTTGTCTCCAATAGTTGAGTCTTGCTGTTGCAGCAGTGTTGGTTTTTGGTAGGTTCATCTCAGTTTCTACAGAAACTATTCTCAGTTTTCCACTCTAACTCTCCTGTGCTGAACACAATTATTAAACATTTTTCTGGTCATTTTTACAGATTCTGTGAAAACAACTGATGGACATGGTAAGACCCCTCTGCTTGACATGAGTCTTATACAGTCACCAGCCACTTTATTAGTTCACCTTACTAGTAGAAGGTTGGACCCCCTTGGGCCTTCAGAACTACCTTAATTCTTTGTGGCATACTTTTAGCAAAGTGTTGGATTGGGTTCACACCCAGTATGGTCTTCTGCTGCTGTAGCCCATTTTCTTCAACGTTTGATGTGTTGTGTGTTCAGAGATGGTCTTCTGCATTCCTTGGTTGTAACGAGTGGTTATTTGAGTTAGTGTTGCCTTCCTATCATCTCGAACCAGTCTGCCCATTCTCCTCTGACCTCTCACATCAAACAAGGAATTTTTGTCCACACAAAATGTTTTTTGGACCATTCTCTGTAAACCCTAGAGATGATTGTGCGTAAAAATCCAAGGAAATCAGCAGTTTTTTTTAAATATTCAGACCAGAAAAAAGAAAGCGAGAAATAAGTATGTACATGTAAAAATGTATGGATGGATAGGTGGTTATTTGCAGGAAAGGTTCACCTCTTTTTCATAAACCACCATAGTTGAAGGCAGATCACATGTTTTACATTAGACAAAATCAGACTTTTTGGAAAAAGATCCCTTATATCTAAATGATTTCAATTCATGAACTTTAACCCAGATTGTTGGACAGAGTGGTTTGACAGAGATGACCCTTCTGGAACTGGAGACTGGGAGACACTTAATGACCTACGCAAAGAGTTTCCTGGAAAGATCTGCCCCAAACCTTCAGATATTGAATTTAAAACTCTCTCCGGTCTCACTGCAACTGCAGCAGGAGATGTAGTTTTTAAGTAAGTACTAAATAATTATACTTTTCATTCAGTGATTAAATGTATGTTTTTATGGAGTTGCATTTGTGGAGTGATAGTACATGTTCATTTCCACGTCTCACATTTATTTCTGTGCATGCTTCATGTACTCAGTGCTAAGCATTTACATCTCTCTCTAGTATTATTGATTTATTTTCTCATTCAATTACATTAATTCTTTCAGAGGTGATGTATACTCGGGATTCGTTTGCCGAAACAATGATCAACATGACAGAACGTGCAATGATTATAGAGTTCGCTTCAAATGCTCTTCTCCTTCTTGTGATGATAAAGGTAATGCATTAATACAACTTACACATAAATTGTTCAGCCGCAACTGTAAATTGAATTCCGGCGCCACTTAGCACAATAATACTATTCTCTTTCCTTTGCTGACTGCAGTCTGCTGGACCAAGTGGTACGATCGAGACCAGCCCAGTGGAACAGGTGACTGGGAGCTTCTGAACTCGCTGAGGATCGAAAACCCCGGAGAAATCTGTGAAGATCCTACGAACATTGAGGTTGTGACCACGGACACAATAACCCCAGCCCTCAACACAGGGGAGGTCTTCTATATGTAAGCATTTGAAAACCACCACCACCACCTTCTTTTGAAATACTGCTATGGTAAACATAACACACTCACCTTTTGGTGTCATTTTTCAGCTACAGCCCAACCATGGGATTTGTGTGCCGCAATAAGGACCAGAAATGTCATCGCTTCTGCAGGGACTACAAAGTTCGCTTTGAATGCCCATGTGCTACCTTACCCAGTAATGATGATTATACCAATATTAAAAAGTAACATTTTAAAGGTCAAAGGATATGAGACACACAGTTCCACTAATGTACTACAAGTAAATTGGTCCACAGTGCTGAATACAACAGCTTTAAAATAAAGATTCAAATTTAGTTTGAAAGCTCCAAAACCCCACACATAACTATGTGTGCCTCATGAATCAGGATGTACCTTAATATGTGAAAACACTTGTTAGATGCAAAGGAATCACTGCTGAATCCATGCCTCAGTGATTTTAAGCTGGTTTACTTTTTACCTTTATTATTTCTCTTGACTGGCTGGGTTTGGGTAAAGTTAACATGAGATGATTTTATTGCTTTTTCTGACTAATTTTGTTGCAAAAATTTCTTACCTTAGACATTATCATAAGCTCAATAAAGAAGGTGTATGAGGTGTTGTTTTATTATCCAATTCCTCTTAACTCTCTGTTGCAAGACTTGTTTCTGACTATGTTGTGCTGTATTCACTTTGTATAATCTAAATTTCTCCCAAAAGAGATGAGTGAAAATAAAATAAATGAATGAACTTTGTTTTGGGACAGTTTATTATGCCATAAACTGGGGATGACCTTGACTGGTTAGATTTTACCTTACTAATTGCACCATGTGTTCATGAGAAGAAAAAACTTACCTACAAGTCACGATGTCACTAACCCAGCCTTTAGGAAATGGTGATATACCCCATCTAGTTTTAAGATGGATATGAAAACTAAATTCAATTTTAAACCCAAAGTTTTTGAGAGCGCTCCAAGTAAGTAGTGTACCATACCATGGCATTTTTTAAAAAGTTGCATCTGAACATACCACAAGACTCTGGAAACATTTATTTGTGACAGAATGATTCAGCAAAAGTATCTTCAGTCAGAGGCTCCTTCAGATCTGCTGCAACACAGGACCAATTAACAATAATATTTCTCAGTAACACTGATATTACATTTAATGGAGTTGCTTTTGTGTTATGACGGTACAAATTAATCATCAATGTCTGACATGTTATGTATGCATGAGTCATGCACCTACACTGAAATCCATAAACTATACCTGGAGGACAGAGTAAAATACACTAAATAGAACAGTTCCATCTATAATGTTGCTTCAAGTGTCACTTATCTTTATTTATTAATTTATTTGGAGGGGATGTGATTTCAGGATTTTTCTGCTGAAACAAGGACAAACCTGATTACGTAGTATAAAGTTCACTTTAAATGTCAAATCATTCATAGAGACTAAAACAGTTTTTTTGTACCAGGCTGTAAATATGTTTGATTCTGCTGCAAATTTGACTATTTTACCATGAGAGTCCATGGAGATGTACTCTGCTTTGGAGCCAGGACCTAGTGGTTAGTAGAGGAACTGCAACAAAACTTAGTACCTGGTTGGGTTTGAACCCACAGTTGGGATGGCTGCCAATTGGAAAGCAAATAAAGAAGAATGTTGACATGCTTCATCACATGTTAAAAATATCAGGTTCTGTTCCCGTCATCTCAACAAGGAAAAGATCAGACCTGACGATAAAATATACCTGATGAAATGGTACACAGACAACAAATCTTACAGGAAATATTGATTCAGTAGCAAGATGTGGCATACAGTTTCCACCTTTGTTTTCATAAACACTTAATTGACAAAGGTTTTAAACTAATCCTCGCCAAGTATCTCATTTCTCTCAGTCAAATCTTGTGGTTTAGGAGGAACTGGCAGCACATAAAGGGACAAGTCAAAGCTCCTGAAGAGTATGAGTTCAGCCCCTCACCTGTCAGATTCAAAGTTCTCTCATGCTGATGATCTACAACCTGCAGCCTACAGTGAACAAGCTCTTGGCCTCATGTAAACTAGAGGTCTGAGCGTTTCTTGTTGCCATGTTTTAACACATTTTGAAAATTTTTCAGAAAGATATAAGAAAAGTTTGGAGATATTTATATGAGGAAACATTAAAAAGGTTTTTGCAGCAATAGAACAAAAAACTCCACATTTGTTTTCAACCCCGACAGGTGTACTTTAGTCTGTTAAATACACTCACCAAACACTCTCAAATGTTCTATGAAACTGATTGGCTTATTCAACATGAAACAATTATACAAATAAAAGAGATAAAAATAAATAAACAAAACAACTTTGGCTTCATACTTTTGATTAGTTAATTTACTAAAACCTGAATTTGGATTTGCAGTCGCTCAATATTTAGGGTCATTATAGTGAGGTTTTTTAGCTTCATGTTTCCAGATGTTATTGCATAACAGCTTCTAGGGACAGAATATAAATAAAATCATGTATATATTACTTAGAGATAGACTGGGAACATTTGGGGTGGCCAAATAGAAAACAGAGTTTGTTACATTCTGAAAGAAGCAAAATAAGCCAGTGATGTCCCCTTGATGTCAACAGTGGACAAAGACCTCAGGATCCTTTTCATGACTCCATCCAGTAGGCGATGGACGTTACAGGAAGCAGGTAAGTCTTTTTAATGAGAAGGCTTAATGACAGAAAATACTAAAGGTTTGCTGTAAACTGGCCTTAAGAATATTATGGCCTGAGTTTTCATTGATTGCATGTTGTTCAAAACATCTTTAGAAGGTGAGGCTCTTGCCAGTCTTAAACAGTTCAGATAAAATCCTTCATTTATTTATTTTTAAAGAAAGGTGATTTGCAGAAACCATCCCTCACGTATTTAGAAGCATATCATTTATTTTTCCTATTTATGTTTGGTTATATCAGACCTTTTTTTTTGAAGTTTTTAACAACCACTGGCCATGTTACAGGAATAAGTATCTAAATGGCCTCAATTCAAATACTTTAATCCAGATTGTTGGACAGAGGTCTTTGACAGAGATAACACTTCTGGAAGTGGAAACTGGGAGACAGTCAGTCATTAAAATTTGTAAAGAGAATCCTGGAAAGATCTGCCCCGATCCTTGAATGCAAAACTCAGTCTGGTCTCACTGCAGCTGAAGCGGGAGATAAGAAGATAAGTAAATACTGCACAGGAACAAATAACAATAATATTTCTCAGTAATACTGATATTACATTTCATGGAGTTGCTTTTGTGTTATGACGGTAGAAATTACTCATCAATGTCTGACATGTTATGTATGCATGAGTCATGTACTCTCATTGAAATCCATAAACTACACCTGAGTAAAATACACTAAATAGAACAGTTCCATCTATAATGTTGCTTCAAGTGTCACTTATCTTTATTTATTAATTTAT
>JBAMYA010017083.1:0-17039 GCA_037176975.1 Arrhamphus sclerolepis | reverse complement strand
GAACTCTGTACTCGGACCTGCTCATCACTTCTGCCTGCTCTTCTGCCCCGGACTTCTAGACTCGTGACGAGTGATCCTGGACCCTTCTCCACCAACAACGCCAGACGCCACTCTGCCACTGGGACACACACACAGACAAGGACATTCTCTCCCTATTTCCCCAAACCCTGAAATAAACTCTCTAAAACGTGATGCTATTGTGGTCCGTCTGTCTGATCCGTGACATATATGTACGTGTGTGTGTGTGTGTGTGTGTGTGTGTGTGTGTGTGTGTGTGTATCTATATATGTATATATATATATGTAGTCAGGTGTAGAAGAGTAAGACAGACATAAGCAGTTCCTGAAATTAATGTGGGCTTTATTTCCCGACTGTCCTCAGAATGAGGTCAGATTTAATTTTGGTTTGACTTGCAGTTTTCCAAATATTTATGAACAGATGTTTTCCAGGCATTCCAGTAGTGCATTCAACACAGAACAAACTTCCCCTCATCTGGATCAGAAAAATGCCTTCAGTGTCCAAAAAAAGAGACCTACACCAAAAGAAGGAGATCTAAAAGACAAGACAGAAAAATGACCACTAAATAGGCATTCAATTTGCATTTGTACAAGAACATACAACTTTGTATATTACATTACTTTGGCAACATACTGTACTCCATTAACACGTCTATTACATCAGCAAACTTGAACTCACTTGAAAATGGCCGACAGCCTATCCAGACTGGAACGGCCACTCGCACAGTTTATCTCTCCTCTAAACAAAACAATTACACAAAACTCGGTAAACAAAACAAAATATTGAAACCATACATTTCGGTAAAGTTTTCATACAGTCTTTGCTAAACACTCACGCTGTCACGTAGCCCTGTACCTCCCTACAGTGGCGATGAATGTTCAACTTGGCAGTGTCATGTTTCTCACGAACCTTTCAGTCTACATCAATCTCCATCTCTACACAATGAATCGACAATTAATCTTACAATATTGGGCTTATTACAGCATTATCTACTAACATCGAAGATTATACTCAGGTCACATTACCAATTTAAGACATATTTACCACTGGTACGCACCGTAATTTTTGTCAGTTTCAGACCGGGACCATCCGTTGCCGCGCAGTGGTGATGTCACACATGCGACCTGCACGCACAGGAGAGGACACCACAGACATTATAAAGAGTTGACACCGCATTGGTTGCTAGGCCGCAAGAATTACAGTAGCCATCTTGGACCGGCCGTCATACTTGGTTTGAACAGCAGAAGGAACACGATGCCAGAGCACTGTGCAGCATATTCTTGTTTAAATCAACAGACCTTCGAAAACAGGGCCCAAGGGATTACTTTTCATAAGTAAGATTAAACATTACTATTTGTTATACTTTGTCGAACAAATATTACTGTACTGTATTTATGCCCACCAGCAAAATTGTAGCCAGCTAGCTAGGCTATATATAGAGCCGATGGTCATCAATTTTTGGGGTGGGAGATTTTTCTTTTCTTTCTTCCTTTTTTTTTGCTCCTTATTTTTAACCATTGTAAAGCACATTCTGCTACCTAAAGTATGAAAAATATTATATAAATAAAGTTTCTTCTTCTTACTATTATTATAAGGACAGCGTGAAGCTGGGGGAGCAGGCCATCTCGTTTGGAGTACTGGTGGGTAGGCTGACTTATTGCTTGTAGCAGTTTGTGAACACCTGGCATCACGAACTTACTACGAACTAAGATATGCTCACCAGTTAGCACTGCCATGGTCAGTCATATTCAAAGCAAACCAAACCCAGACAGCACACATACATCTGGCCGACGTCGGCCAGATATAAAAAGTTTCATCGGAAAGATGTTGCGTGGAGAGCGTTTGCTCATTGGCAAGATATCGCCGAGATGTCGGCCCATAATCAAAGAATACCATGGGCCGATGTTTAAAACTGGTTCGCTACAAAGGCAGTCCTGCTTCAATGACCGTGGCTCAGGACTGTCAACTAGCCGTCCTGCTATCCAAAACTTAGGGGCTTCGATTCCAGTCTCCACAATAACATGTTGTGTGTCTGAAGTTTCCAAACTTCTAAAACCGTATTAGCTCTGAAATTCTTTATGGTAAATTATATTTACTTTTCCAACTCATTTTACTTCTTTACTAATTCAGTAACCCTAACTACTTTCATAGTTTCCAGCGCCTTGTGCCAGGCATACGGATCTGCCGTGCTTTCACCTATGCGTAACACAATCACGTAAATCTTGCTTATTTTAAACAGGGAGCTACTGAATCAGCGGAGAGTAACCTATCACTGCTACAACACTGGCATTTTAAAATTAGAGTGTGTGTACAATAAAGACACAAAATTTAACTCAACAAATTTTATTGGCTTTCAGCACAGCAACAACTGGGATGAGCAAGGATCTCTTGATCCTCTTGATTTCTTCCTCCTGCAAGAGGGGAAAAAAAACAATGCACACATAAAAAAAAGAAAAAAAGAGCACACCGTCATAACTTTCATCATTTATTATTCTCAGCAACCACACCTTCACATGAAAAACTATGATTTCAAAGCGGTTATTACACTGATAGAGCAACTCATGCACATTCATTTTATTATGGTCCTGTGTCCCCATCAACATATATTCACTTTTGATATGAGTCCAACTTCAAAAGAAGGTATTATAAACAATTATCCCATCAACCAAACCCAGAAAGATTTGTTTAGATATTGAGGGAAATCATTACAGGTTTTGGTTACTAAGGGTGTTTGCTCAGTTATTGAAGGGTTCTTAATAACTGAACAAAGACATTTATTCATAACTTATGGAATTTATTGATAAAATTGGGGCACCAGCTTAATATCAAGAATAACCTAAACAGCTAAATTTGTCTCAAAGTGATTGTTGGTCTGTGTGCCAGTCTAGTGCAAAGTGTGTCTGAAGAGCCACAGTAAAGGGTTGAAAAGTATGGACCGTCATACCCAGAAAATGTAAATAAACACAGATGACTTCCTTGTAAAGTATATCAAAATTCAACAAAGTATTATGGATGAACAAAAATCACTAAAAGTTCTGATATTTACTTAACTATCAAACTAAGTACAAAGAACCAACATCATTGTCTGGGACTAAAGAAAGTAATACAACAAACTGAACAAGGTGTTTTCTTTTTGCTTTAAATTAACCATATGCTTCTTTTGTGTGCCTATTTTGTTCTTCTCATCTTTACCTTGTAGTTATATGATATACAATTGAATTGTTTTCTTATGTGCTTTTGATGACTGAGAATTGTAATTATGTTTTCATATATTCAAAATAAACTTAATATAACTATTGTCTACCTATACAAGTATCAACTGAGAGATGAGGGTAACAGCCATAAAGATATCCTGATATATGTAAATAATGGTGGAGGAAACGTTGCCTCTACCTTATTCATTAATTATGTATATCGGGACACTTCAAAGGCCATTATCCCTTATACTTATTCTATTATCTGTACTTAAAAAAAAAATGCACCTGAAAAATGTGATAAATTTTAGATCATGCTGCTGAGCAACAGCAGCAGTACAACCTATGTTACTCCAAAATGTTATACGTTGATGTCTAACAATATATTTTCAAATCGTACATAAAAACTACAGCACTAATTTAACTGTAGGCTAACCTTTACAGGGCTGTTTCTGTACGTCTCTGTCGACGCTGTCCTCCCACTCTGTCCCAGCTCAGTCTCAGCCAGTTTTTAATGGCTACCTCAACCTCTGCCTCTGTGGCATTGGTCAATGTAGCATTTCCAAGCACTGATACTGCAAGAGAAAATATAAAGCAATAAAATTAAGTGCAAGATCAAGTTAATATTTTTCACATAATATATGACATCTGACAGATTAGCTGTTAGCTGATGGCTAAGGCTGCATCATGAGACGCCTGCTGTTTTCCGTAAGAAATCAACTCATGACTGGAGTGAGTGGTAGTAAAATGTCCATCAAATTTGCAGATGGTGGATCAACAACAATGAAAAGGAGGTTGCACATATTCAGTAGATTTCAGGTGGAATCAGCAGCAAACTTTGATTGGACTTACACAGAAGAATGTCATGAATCGGCCGCTTTTTGATACCAGTTTTCTGTCCTCTCCCACACCAATTTAACTGTGTAGCCAGTTCAGGTCCGAAGACCTTATTGCACACTCGCCACACTGTTCTTTTAATAGAGCTTCCACCAGTTATGGACAGTTTTGCGATCTGTAATGAAATTGAACATTAAAGCAAGTGTTACTAAGGCAATGCAGGTCCCTTCTTTCACATGTCTGTTAGTTTGGAAGACATCACTTACACTCTTTTGTCTGGGTTTGTGCAGCCCAGAGCAAACACAAACTCAACAAATCAATCTTCTATTTAAATAATGCTAACCATGTGACACTCATTGTGGAGGACATACCATGTGTTTCTTAAAATTGCTGTCCTGGAAAACCCTTTCATCAAACTGATTTAGCTCTTCTAATGTTGAGATGGGTAATCTTTGGTCATAATTATTTCCGGGTCGTTCTTGAGGTCTGTTTCCTACCAGTGATTGCACAACAGCTGTGAGATGGTCCACCTTAAGGTGAAGTTCCCCAAGCTGTTCTAAGATGATCCTTTCCACTGCTGTTGGAAAAACAGTGAAAATTGCATCATTAAGTAATCCTATTACAGCAGTTTGACATCGATAGACAGATTCCTCAAAAAGTACCTGTGCAGTTAGTCGGAATAAGTTGCTGGGTATGAGGAAGGCGAGATCTTGGATCTAAAAAAAAGCAAACATACAGAGAACCGTGATTTTACTGAAGCAGTTTAATGACCTCAACAGCCAGACTTTCTCAAATGTACCTGTGTGATTAGTTGGCATGAGTTGCTGGGTATTAGGAAGGCAAGAGCTTGAATCTAAAGAAAGAAAAAATACAGAAACAGGTGTTGTGCCAGCAGAAAATAGACAGATGTTTCTGTTCCTGTCTGTGTTCCAGCCTTTGTTATTCATCCATTTTAAATATTTACTTATTTATTTAATTTAAATAATTTGATATAAGAAATCTGATCAAACTGCCAATTTCACATTTCAATTACCAAAGTATTAATTTATGGTTAAGAGATAAAGGATCAACATAAAAGTTTTATGTAAAATCAGTTGAGTTTTCTTGAAGAAACCAACTTTAGAATACACGTCCCACAGACCCAAACATCAACCAGCTTACATTCAGGAGAGCCCAGTCCATCATTAGTCCACACCTCCTCCTGGTCTGGCCTCCAACTCACTGTTGTCACTTGTAAATAAAATAACATTAGGTGATGTCAGTAATCACACTGTCATACATACTCAAACTTAGAACTATGCACATTGTTTTAGTTCAACTTAAAAGGAACTGAATATAACACATATGAATGCATTAAACATAGAATATCTCAATGACACTTGCTTTCACTGTAAACTGGCCTTTGATGATAATCACTGGCTCCTGGCGTCACTGGTCTGGCCTCCAGTTCTTGCCTATGGCAGCTACTGCGGGTCACTGCTTGGGATTCTGAATTTACTATGATGAATTGAAGAAAATATTAAACAAAAAAAAACAAACATCCAACTATAATGTCCTTATCACCAGAAGTCCTCTTGATATAGATACTCTATAGTCACAGTTGAAAGATGTGAAACTGTGGTCATCTCTCAATGTCTCTAAAAGTATGCTATATAATATCAATGCGTATGTAACGGCAGTTGTGGTTATTTTTTTCTTCATGTTTTGCCACTAGATGTAGCTGTGGTGCTGTTAATACCATAGAGAATGTTTATATAACATGTTTTAAGTGCTTGATTTCTATATTTAAATGTTTTTCATAGCATTATTAGAAGAAAGAATTAATAATATTAAGTATTTAAGTGAAAGTAAAACAGCAATTCGATAAGCTTAGTTTAAGGCGACGGTGACATCACATCCAAGTTTAAAAAAAAAGAAAAGCGCGGTAAGCGGTTGATACAATGGACCGGATATTGACCCATTTAAGAACAATTAAGAATGATAATAAGCGTTTTCAAGTCCACCAGTTTGTCAACATGCAGGCCAAAGTGGTATGTTATTCTGTATTTTGTAAATTGTACATTTTGTATTAGCTAAGGCAAGTAAGGTAACGTTTGTACATTGTGTGTTTTATCAGTTTTACGGTGTACCTGTGGTAAAAAGGCCGATATGAAGATACCAGACCACAGTAAACATCAGTTTGAGGAGCTCATGTCTCTCGTGTTTGTGAACAAGCCGGCATGATATAAAATGTCTTACAATGTTGAGTCATCTAATGGCAGGCTGAAGGAGGTTGAGCGGGAGACTGAGGCCCTTTTATCTCTTACCAGCTCTGATGGTATCTTGGCTCTCTGGTCTTACGAGCATTGGTAGGGGAGGAGGGGGATTTAAGGGTCTTGGAGGAATTCGATGAACTCTCTTTGGTGTTTTGGTTGTTCGAGGTTGAGTTTCAGGTTGAGGTACTGCAAGTTCATCTTCCTCCGATGGAAGTGGTGATGATGATGAGGGTGATGGTGACCTAAGCCGTTTTGGTCTACATGTGTATATTAACCAATTATTAAAACATGTCTATTTGCAATGCAGAGGAAGGTGTATACCAACTCAAGACAACAACAATATAAGTGCTGTGTGATTCAACTAAAAAGAAGATTTCATATTTATTAAAGAAACATGCTTACTTTTTCCGTTGTCGAACTGTTGCCACTTCCTGCTCTTTGTCAGTGTTCAAGTCTGATGTCACACATGACTGTTCCCATTTAGCTTGTATTTTTTCAATTGAATCTGGAAGCAAAAAATAGGATGTTTTCCATTTTTAAAACTAAAGCATAAACAAGGCATATTTAATGATAAATGAAAATCACGAAACTGACTGGTAAGCTCATAAATAGCACTTTTACTGTAAGAATGAGTTATGGACCAAATACAACCTGTGGGTATTATACCTGTGCAAAAAACAAGTCCTGAATTTTGAATAGGTTTCTTTTTCTATGTTTATTTTACATTATTTCATTTATATCTGTTGATTAACACACTTTTATTTGTTTTTGGTTTAATTTTTAATTGTATTTGAATTCACTCTCATTGTAATAAGAGACCCCTCAGAGTTTCAAGACATATAATGCATGGTTGTAGTCATCTTTGTGGCAAACCAAATTTACCTATGCATAAAAAATAAAGTAACCTGAAACTGAAAATACCAAGACAACCTCACTTATCACTCTGATGCAACACCAGAAATTATGACTAAATTGCATGAGGACTCTGCACTGAAACTTACCTGATTTGTAGAGCACACGGGCAGGGAACTGCTTCCAGCCCTTTTCTGGTTGAGGGACAACTCTTCTTTGGACACTTTTTAATATCTGATATTTGTCTCTATAAGGAGGCCACCAAGCAAGCCCACCAGTATACCACTCTCCTGCCACTGGGCCAGTTCTGTTGTCTTCTTCAAAAAGGACAATTAGGTACATGTTGACCTAAGAGACAATGACATGATAGAAACCTGAATTAGTACCAGTATTAGTATTACCAAATGAGTAATCAGTTGTATAGACATACAAATACATGCGTGTGGTACTCTTTTTGATGTAATGTCATACAAAAAAAAAATTCTATTCAAATTAATTATTCTGTTATTTGGGATGGACAATATCGTTAATAATATACCATTATATTTAATTTCCATGATCAGAATTTGTCATATTGTGACAATGATATTGTTGTGAATAAGTTTATATGTACTGCAAGATGGGAAACTCACATATAGAGTAAGAACACACATTACTGAATGCATTAAAGATGGCAGATGTAGAAAACAAGTTCATTGCTGATTATGTTCAGGATAACATTTAATTTTTTTTTTCTATATTTGCACAGGCCTCAAAACTCAAAAGTTGACATGACTCATGGCTGAGAAAACAGTGTTTCCTTTGTGCTACTCTTTTTCTCATAATAATTTATTTCATTGTTGACAAAAACATGAAATAGTGTGATATATAATGGCAGCAATGGCAAGTTAATATAAGTTGACAAAAACAATTATTGCTTACTCTTCAGGTAAGTAGGCTGGGGCACAGCAAGGCGTGACAGCAACAAGGTGGGCACAAAGTCTGACAGACAGTTACACAAAAAAGATGATGAACACATAAGAGGCTGAGAGACTGTGGATGGGCCAGGGAAGGTGTTGGGTTGGGGTGCACACACACACACGCACACACACACACACACACAATTTCATATAAAGTTGATGTATTTATTGAAAACTGTCAGTTAATATGTATGAGGGGCATAGCAATGAACTGTTTTCCATGTGGTATTAGGAAAACCTTCCTTTCAACCTGTGTAATACAACTAGTCTGTAGCATGTCCAGGAGGCCATTTACTAAATATATGCCAAATGTAGAGGAAGGTGTGGGGTATTCAAAGAAGCTCTCTTGCTGGGCAAATGTTGAGTAAACTAGGTGTACCACCCCCTTCTGAGCAAATATATTTCTGATTTTTGCCACCCTACCCTGAATGACAACAAAGCTGTTGGCTTTGTCAAGCTTAAAGGTGAAGAGCTCGGTTTTATACTGAGTGTACTGCTTTGCATCATGAAACAGTGGTGGCAGAGGTCCATTTGTGTGTTCTCTCCTTACACCTAAAATATCTACTCTCTTCATTTGTACTGAGACTCTCTCTGAAAGCCTTCTCACAACCTGGGAGCAGGGAGATTGTGGTTTCCTTACAAGCCTCTTCAGCTTTTGCATGAAATTTTCAAACTTGAAAGCACTGAAGGAATCCAGGTTTCCATGCACCTTAGCATCACTTGCAAGGTGTACAAGGTTGTGCACATTGTATGAAAGGTACATGTTACCATAAAGTTCACCAAAATGCTGAACAAACAGCACAAGTGCATCATTTGCATAATCTAGGTACTTCTCAAGCAGTGCCTTGCTTGAAAGAATGAAGACTCCAACAAAAAGAAGCAGGAAGTGCTGGTACAGTGAAGCATGGAGTACATCTTTAAGAAGCACGGGACCAGTATAAAGCAGGAACTGACGAAATTCAGAGGCTTTCCAACGGTCTACTTCCTTCAAGGATCTTGGCCTCCGTGCAAACTCCAGGGGCACATTTTTCCTGACTTTCAAAAGCTTCTCAGAGAGCATCCTCACCTGACCTCCTGATAACCTGCAAATCAGTGGACCCTTCAACCACAGGTGTAAGAGTCGTCTCATGACACCGAGGCAGAGAAGATGCATGTAATCCAATGGGAACCCACTGACCATGTCCAAAGATGTGACAGCAAGAGGTGAAGTCCCAAGATGATGACCTTCATCAGCCATTGCTCTGAAGTTCTCATCAGTGCGGAGGTGGGCATCAGTTTGAGGAAATGTAACTCGATTGTTAACATAGTCCCCCTCCTGCATGCACTTCCCACACCCTGAGTAACCTGTGTGCCCTTTCACATTTTTCAAAAATGCTTGAGCTGGAGCATCGCAAATCATGGAACAAAGCTGGAGCCTCATGGTGATTCCTTGGAATGTGAAGCCTTTCTCTAATTCAAGAACTTCAGCCACAAACTCTTCAAGGTATTCAGCAAGTGATGGCTTCTCAGTTCCACAAAAGAGCAAGATTACAAATGGCTGGTGCTGGGAGAGGTTCCTGATAACTCCAAGAATGGGCCAGAATTGTGTGGAAGAACTTTTAAAAATAGGTAACCCGTCCACATTAGCTTGGAGTTCAAGACATACACCAGTAGCTAAGCTGGACATATTTGCTTCCAAAGTGGTCTTCATCGAGTTCAGAATTCCAAAGTAGTGGTATTTCCCATGAGCTTTTTCACTGACAACCACTGAATCTGACCGTGGGGTCCTCAATAACGTTCTTGCATCAATTGGCAGTGATGGATGATGCTGCTGCAGAATTTTAAGTAACTTATTCAATGCACTGTGTGTTATATTTTCTTCCAGTGCCCAGGTGGCCAAATTACTTTCTAAATCACTACCTTCTCCCTCTTTGCTTTCTAAGCTACTGTCATCAGAATCTAAGTTCTCCCCAGATTCAAACTCCTCTGTCTCAGAGAAAGACAAATCACAGTCTACTAAGTCATCTTCAAAATTAACTGCCAATTCTTCAGCAGTGTTGACAAAGCCAGACATGCCATGACTAGAACCGGACTGGATAGACTCTAACTGCTGATTGACCCTGGCCCTAGATTTTCGCCTCAGTGTCCAGTAGGAAGGTGTATTTGCCATACTTCACAGACACACAAACAATGTATAATAAAAAGAAAAAGATATGTGGCGAATTAGCGATCAATAACACAAATAATACAATACTTCTACCGCTTAAATCTAAACACGTGTTACGTAAAGTAATACCTTTCTGGCAGGACAGGAGGGTCACAGAGAACAGATGGTAGAATGTGGATGTAAAGGTAACCTGCTTAAAAGACAGACAAGAAAGAACAAACATGTCCCCCTTATGTTACACTGTTCATTCTGTCAGCTGTTCATGCAGTTGAAAGGCCTCTTGAGGTTCAGTTGGCCTGTTATCTTGAGTTTATCATAGTGTTAGGTTAAATTTCCTTTGCAGCCGATTTAAATGGACCTGCAAGCATGAACATTACAATGAACTTAGCTGCTCCCTCAGAGCAGCCACAAAAATTTTGACAGGGTAAATTTAGTGTATTTTTTTTTGGTCTGATCAATGTTTCTGAATAAAGTATAGAAAACAACAGAAACACAATGAATATATACATATCATATCCCTGACATGAACAATGAACAAGTTAGTATTCTGAAGTAGGCCAACACAATTTTTTTTAAATTTCTTTATTTATGAAATGAGTAAATATCAGGGATGGGACTTGGTTTAAAAATAAACAATCAAATTAGTTAGAAACGTTATAATCAATTATTCTGGACTAATCAATTTTTAACTACATGACAATATTTGCCCAAAAGGCAAAAGCTTGGATTTTTGTGGGCGCCTGAATCAAATAATAGACAGACATAAATATTGTAAACTCAAGTTCTTTAAATGTCTAGAAAAATGCATTTAATTGTATTTCCCTCCAAAGCAGTAGAAAAAAAAAGAATAAGAAAATATCCCTGGAAAATACTGAACAGACCTAAAGTTAAAGTTTGATTTTAAGTATTTGAAGTAACTTTTCAGAATTAACTTTAAATGGTAAAACAAAAACAACAATTCAACATACAGCAGTGATACTTCCATTGCTAACCAAGCTTTTATCAAGGCTTTGTTGCCTTTTTTTTTATGAAATGTACCTTCCTCTACTTTGGAAACGTTAGCCTGATGTGTGCATCAGTATAATCAGTTTACCAGGAAATCATGCACTAACAAACGTTCAACATTGTTTGGAACGAAAACTGCGATGACGTGTCATTTTTTAAAGCCTTGTTATTTGTAATCAATTAATCATAATTAGTACTGATATAGACGTGGGTACGTGGGTAATTTATTTACCACCGTAAATGACGCGTCTAGGATGTATTGGTCATAAAACGCATCACCAATGC
This sequence comes from Arrhamphus sclerolepis, assembly GCA_037176975.1. Lineage (NCBI taxonomy): Eukaryota > Metazoa > Chordata > Actinopteri > Beloniformes > Hemiramphidae > Arrhamphus > Arrhamphus sclerolepis. The sequence continues at coordinate 5,488 of JBAMYA010017083.1, read as the reverse complement.
ACTGTGCAGAGGCTAAATTACAATATCCTATAATCCATGTCCAAAATTACCATTCAAAATTCGATCTGAAATCCAGCTCGAGGCAAGTCTGTTTGTCTTCCCGGGCGGCGGAGTTCTGACTTCATCGTTCCTCGATCGAAAACTAGCTAACGCGAATTAATGTCATCTTAAGGCTCGATCAAATCTGCAGCTCATGCCTCGAAAATACATTCTGTTATAGATAGACAAAATCGTGTTTGACTTTAGCTGGTTAAGTTATTGCACCCAGAGCTAGCTAAACGTTTGCCAACGTTTTTTTCTTTGTAGGTCCAACAGTCACATTAGGTTGCAGTAGGCGTCATAACTGTCATATAAAAATAATAATTATTAATAAACGAACAAACAAATTTCTACCAATTTACATCAAGTTGACAACTTACCAGAAAATCACAATGTGCGGGTCTTCACCACAAGGCTGAAGTGAGCAGCTCACAGCAAACTGACAAAATAATCGCACGCCAACGGCAGTGGGCTGACCCAACTCCGACGTAGCGCACAGGTTTGATGATCTGGGAAAAAACCTGAAAAGAGCCACCTCTTTGGCCGATGTTTATCAGATGTTATAATTAGCGGGCCAATGTACTGTCTTACGGCCGACGTCGGCCAGATGTATGTGTGCTGTCTGGGAAGTTATCTAACTGCTCACACAATTTTTTATGAATGCCACCTCATTAAAATTTAAAACGTGTGCGACACGGTCTGGTAGTTTCTCTTACTGAATTTACGAACACAAATAAAGAATAAATACACTCACCGTAAAGCGATCATCCCGGGTGGTCGCCATGGCTGAGCTGGAATGCGCTTTCATTGTAGTTATCACATGGCCAACAGAGCTGAGTAATTTGATATGCTGGATGTTGAACGAATTGAGACAGGGATCGATTGCTTCTCCCTGGTGACCAGATATTTACCCCGACTCTTCTGCAGCAAAATTTTTTTCAGCTGAATTATTTGCAGGCAAATTTTTGTTAGCTGATTTTTTTTTTTTTCTGCTGAATTTTTTGTAGCTGAATTTTTTGCAGTCAAATTTATTTGCGATGTAATTTTTTTGCAGCTGAATTTTCTTTGCAACCGATTTTTTTTTCGGCAGATTAATTTGAATTTTTTAACACTGAATTTATTTTAAAATTGAAAAAAAAAAATCAGAGGTGAAAAATAATCAGTGCTAGAAATTTGATGGCTTTTAAAATTCAAAGTCTGATTTTATTGGTAAAAAAAAAAAAAATCAGTGATACAGATTCAAATTTAAAATCTGATGGCACAGATATACTTCCAGAGACAACAGTATCCCAGTGGTGCATGACAAGGCCCTGGAGATGTAAAGAGGCATCTTGTCTCCCTGCAGGACAGAGCCTGCAATCTGATTATGAATATTTCTCTGTCTAGTTATGAAATCCATGCATGAGTAAGGTTTATTCATGTATTAGAACTCGAAAATACTGAACATTTTTGAAGTGCACTATTTTCCTTCAATGGTACAGACAAGAAGGCCTAAAAATGCATTGATTTTTAGCTGCAGCAACAGTGCATATGTACCTTTCTGGGACCATTTCTGTACCATGATTTCTTAGTGTGTAGCCTGAGCAGCACTTCAGCCCACACAGAGGAGTAGGTAGATTTGATGAGATTGCTGTGTTGGTGTACAGTCCATAAATATTGTGAAATAAACAGGAGCACATTTTGAAGAAGTATGCTGCAGTGCACAATATGAAGAAAAACTGATGATGGAAATATATTTCGTCTTTTCTTTGAAGTTATTACATAGACCCCACCTTTCTTTCATGAAAAGCTATACCCTACATCTGTGACTACAGATTTACTTTATTTAACATAGTCCTCTGCCTCTCATATTCAAAGTTAACTGTTATCTGTTACACTTTATATTGTAGAAGCTTTCCTTTTCAGTTTCTTACTAATATATCATTATCACTTTTTTGCTGTGCCTTTGTGCCTCTTTCGGCTCCATTATGCTATATAATTTCTATAGTCACATGACTTGCATCTGTTTAATCATGGAATCAGTGTCAACAATTTTACATGTAGACTGTATGATAATAATAGGCTTTGAATAGCATCATCAGGATGTGCTAACGGTAAACAATAAACACAAAAAGAAAATCTAGAGATGGACGTGACCTACAGATGGCGACGCACAGCTAAAACCTGAGCTCCGCTTAAATCCGCCTAATTTCATATTTTTACGATAGCAACCACTAATTAATTGTACCAGTCTGTCTGTAATGTCAAGGCAGACGAAATTATTTCATGCACGGGAGGAGGATTGCTCGCCAATTAAAAAGAAATTCAGAGAAACATCGGTGATGTCGAAGGCAGAACTCGACGAGGCTGTGTTGGCTGCAGCTAAGCTAGCCCTCAGTGAGCAAAGGCTAGAACTACATGAGCTAGTCAAGACTTCGGTTGGAGAAGCTATTGAAAGCATTTTAACACCGCAAATAACTGAACTGCGAACTCAACTTCAGACAACCAGTGACAAAATCTCATCCATTGGCCGTCAGATTGATCAGCAAGAACAATCATTGAAACAACTGGAGTCAAGATGTGACAACATTCAAGCCTCAGCTCGCTCTGACAAAGCAACTATGCGGGTGCTAAAGGCAACTGTAGCCGAACTCTGTAATCACGACTGTAATCACCGATCGAATTTGCGCCTCATTGGACTGGTAGAGAGCGCGGAAGGAGGAGATGCCATTTCTTTTCTAGAGACTAACATTCCGAAATGGCTCCCATCCCTAAGTCAGTCGTCAATTAGGATAGAGAGGGCACATCGAGTGTACTCTCGCAATGGCAACAGCGACAAGCCTCGTACACTGATCTTCAAACTCCTGGACTACCGGGACAGACAGCTAATCCTACAAAGTGCGAGAGAGGCTGAGTCCATCAAACACGGGGACAGCAAGATCAGCTTTTATCCTGACTACAGTCTGGAAACTTCAAAGAAAAGAAAGGCATTCTCCGACGTTAAGAAGAGAATAACTAATAAGGGGATACAGTGCTTCCTACGCTTCCCAGCCATACTCAAAGTGAGCCACCGCCGCCAACAGCTGGAATTCCAGACCCCAGAGGAGGCTGAACGGTTCCTGCAGTCGATTGGACCATCGGACACCAGCAGTGCCTTGCACGACACACCTGACCAGGATGACAGCCCAGTGAGTGACGGCCCTGCGCTAGACACTATGGATGTTTCATCCCCGCAACCAACCTCACCAGATGTTTCCTCCTAAACGTAGCTGCTACTCTCTCCCCCTGTCTTGACGTGAACAGACATTCAGGTATGCCATAGCCGCAGCAGCTTATCAACGCAGTCAACGTATGAGAATATCATACGGGGTAGACATAACTGCCTTTGCACCTTGCCCAGTGCTACCCCCTTAACATTTTAAGTTATTGACTTTTCATCCGCCAGTTCTCATTCTAGGCAACTTCTCTATTTTAATGTTTGCTGTTTGTTATCTTAAATACGAAGCACAGGTGGACAGCGCATCGCTATATGAGAGTCACGTCTCTTGCTATCCCCTACCACCAAACCAAAGGGATTTGTACTCCCTTGCAGTTTCTCCACTTTGTGTATATGGTTTCTTTGTTCATTGTATGTTTATGTTTTATGGCAGATCGTGTACACTGTTTTTTCAGTTTTATGTGCAGGACATCAGAGTGTTTTAAATCATCCTGGGTTTTTCTGGCATGGAGGTGCCTGGTTTTGTGGCATTGCGTAATCCGACCTTTTTATATGGGTCTTTGCCATGGTTGATCTGAATATCTTTAGTTGGAATGTGCGTGGCCTAAATAGCCCCATTAAGCGAGCGCGGTGCCTTCAGTTTCTACACCATAATAAAACCGACATTGTTTTGATTCAAGAATCTCATTTAAAACAAGAGGATGTTCATCGCTTTCAAAATAGGAGATTTAAAATAATAGCATCTTCTAGCGCGAATAATAGATCCAAGGGCATTGTAATACTGGTTAGAAGATCTGTTCAACTTACAGTACATCTAACTGGGAAGGACACGACTGGATGCTTTGCTTATGCTATTGTCAGCGTCAGTAGCAAGAAAATTCTTTTAGCCTCAATTTATTCCCCAAATGACTTCGATGCCAACTTTCTCAATGGTATATCAAACGGGCTGCTCTCTTTTGGTGAATGCAGTTTGTTTATAGGGGGGGATTTCAACGCTACCGTTAACCCTATACTAGATAGGTCTCCAGCTTCAAACTGTTTCCCTCCCTCCACTGTCGCCCTAAATCAATTTATCACTGAATTAAATTTGACGGATGTCTGGCTAATAAGAAACACCACCACCAAAGCCTATAGTTTTTATTCGGCTCGCCATAAATCACTGTCTCGTTACATACTAGTTAGCTCTAGCTTGTTAGATCAGATATGTAAAGCGGACATATTACCAAAATTAATATCTGACCATTCCCCACTTCAATGTCGTCTCAAGCCATCAACATCACCTCCCAAATTCTGCCGTTGGCGTTTTAATCACTCTTTACTATTCAATAGTGAATTTATTGAGAACCTTCAAACACAATTAGAAGAATTTGTCAGTATAAACAAGACTGAGTGCTGCAATGCACAAGTACTGTGGGATACCACTAAATGCTTCTTGAGAGGTTTTTGCATTGCATACTCTTCTAGATTAAAATCACAGAATGTTGAAAGGATGTCACAATTAGAATCAGAAATTAAAACACTAGAAAAACAGCAATCCGAATCTTTTAGTGAGAATGTAGACATTTCTCTGTCTGCTTTATGTGGTGAATATAATAGACATTCCTCATCCAAAGCATCTTTTATAGTTCATAGGACCAGACAAAAATATTATTACCAGGGGGACAGGCCCAGTCACCTACTTGCACTGAGACTAAAAGAATCCAAATCCAAATCCTGCATTGACATAATCCGAACAGCAGATGGCAATATAACTACAGACCCCATAGCAATCAGCAACACATTTAAATCTTTCTATACCAAGCTGTACTCATCAGAGTCTACACTAGATAAAATATCGTGCAGGGCCTTTTTGAATGGTCTTCATCTACCTGTGTTGAATGACTCAGATAGAGCAGGTTTAGATAAATCGATTACTTTACATGAACTGCATGAAGCAGCGAGATCACTTCAGAGGGGAAGATCACCAGGAATGGATGGCATCCTACCCCCCTCCAAACTACACACAATGTACAAAATAAGGGGGAAAAAAAACAAAAAACAAGAGAGAGAGAGAAAGGGAACAGGAAGCTGGCGTGTGAGGGGCCATCCACCCTCCATGCCCCAATCCTTTTTAATGCACTCAGCTTATACACACAAAAACAAACAAACAAACAAAAACAACAAATAAGAAGGACCTGAGAAGCTGGGGCGTGGGGGGAAGTATCCGCCCTCCACGCTTCACCTCTTGTTTTTAATGCACTCAGTTAGACACAC
>JBAMYA010017042.1:0-17044 GCA_037176975.1 Arrhamphus sclerolepis | reverse complement strand
GGACCCAACATAGTAGAACCCAGCATCACCATGGTAGGACCCAACATGGTAGGACCCAGCATCACCATGGTAGGACCCAACATGGTAGGACCCAGCATCACCATGGTAGGACCCAACATAGTAGAACCCAGCATCACCATGGTAGGACCCAACATGGTAGGACCCAGCATCACCATGGTAGGACCGAACATAGTAGAACCCAGCATCACCATGGTAGGACCCAACATGGTAGGACCCAGCATCACCATGGTAGGACCCAGACACAGCATTGGTCTTGTCATGTAAAGCACTTTGAGTTGCCTTGTTGCTGAAATGTTCTCTACAAATAAATGTGCCTTACCTTTTGTTGCTGTGCATATCAGTGTTTTTCACCGCTGCCTCGTAAGAAGTGGCAGTTCATTTTTGTCCATGCATATTTTAATTGTAGGTTTTTGGCAATATATCTATATTCTCATACTTCAGTTTTGCTGGGTGACAGGGATGTAGCCTGATAGGGTCGGGGCATGTTCATGAGGACGATGGGTTCTGGCTGTGCGTTATGACGTCGTGGCCTAGCCAACAGGAAAGAGCCATACAGCAGGTTTGTGTTAAGATATAAGTTGACGTACATTTTACCAGGCTTTTAGTACTCACGTTATTAGATGCATCGAAGGAAAAATTTGTGGAAGCTTTAAACTTTGTCTTCGTAGGTGATTGTCAATCTCATATAAAGTAAAAAGTCATTTATTTAAAAAATATTACTACTTTAGGTGATAGATTTGATAAATGTATCAACATGCATCACATTAGCTACATTTAACATCTATTTAGTGTTGTTTTCTGCATAATTGCTTCATAACTGTGAAGCCTGAACAGCCATCAGCTGGCACACGACGACTGGACAAGCTCCCAGTTTACTGCACGGACGCAGGGTTAACAGACATCATTCATTATGGCTGAAACGGTCCTCCCAGAGCTCCCAGTGGAGCCTCAACATGCAGAGCTGCCATCGGTGTTGCCCATCCTCACAGAGCTGAATTCCTGCCGCCTCAAAACGGTGGACAAAACACGTTTTTCATCGCTGACAGGAGGGAAACTAAGTAGCTGTGGTGAGAAACAAAAAGATCCCCAAACGCATGAAGCAGGAGCACGAGTTTGGACAGAAGCTGCTGGTCAGCCGATCAGGGACGCCTCCTTGGGTTTTCAGACCCGAAAACCTTTTCCAAAGCAAGTGCTTAACAGTCAGGGAGCATGACAGCTGAAGGGCCCTTGATTCATTGTCATGTTCAGTCTGCTGGACCGCTCTGAGCCGGTGGCCTGTCTGGAAGAGATGCTGCTCGACGGGCCGTGCTCGTCCTCCGAGGCCAGGTCCAGCATGGACGGGCCGTCCTCCACGTGTGGAGGTGCTCTGAGAGGATGGATGCTGAGCACAAACAGGATGGGCAGTCATAATGTGCTGTGCAAATGTCCCATAATTACTGCACGCATCGGGGTCCAAACATAGATTGACATGGATCATTACGGCACAAAGCTTCCCAGCTGAAGCTGCTGATGATTCCAGTCACATCCTTGATGAATTCCATTTAGCACTGGTGGCTAATTACGCCAAAGTGATTACATTCCCAGCGCATTACAGGCCTGATCTGTCACATAGCGCCTTGAATTCTTCATATTCCTGCAGCAGAGGAGCTGCAGGTCGTCTCACGGCGACCTTGGTGATGTGCTGCAGTGTTGAAGGTTTCTCCTCACTCTGCTGGCTTTTCACGGTGCCCTTTAGCTAAATGCAAATACAAAAGTAGTTTGCATTTATGTCGAACTACTCCAGTCGTTTAATGGAGCGATGAGCCATCACAGGCCACCCCGACGATTTTCCTCCTGCGAACGAGAGTTTTCAGAATGTTGGTGGGTGAGAGTCAGGTTTGGAGTACGTTGATCTGTAGTATCAAAGTAAAAGCAACTTTTAAAGTTGGATAAGATGCAGTTTCATAATTATCCTGAAATTCAAGAAGTTTGGCTTCTGTGAAGACTGGTAAGGTTGTTGATGGACCCGTTCTGTTTTCAGACGGTTTCACTGGTTATATTTAATGCTGCTATGGATGGAAGAGATCAGGGAACGGCTGTTTGCTAATGTAATAAATGTTATCGACCAAAGGTCCGAGGTATAAAAACTGTCATTAAGCTGTGAGAGCGTACAAAGACAAGATTTCAATGCAACTGGCCGTTTGATTTGTTAATGACATCAAAAAGTGGAATAACAGGCGAGGAGAGCAGCTGCTTTATGTCAGTTCAGTTCAAATCAATTAAATTTGTTTTTATAGCGCCTATTCATGATAAGTCATCTCTAGGTGCTTTAGATGTCAGAAAGTCAGGATTTTACAACAGAATTAGGGTTACCTTTTTATAAGATCTGAAATTTGTCATTTTTTTTACGGTTGTAATTTTATGTCAAAATGTTGCAAAAACTTGATATTTTCAAAAAAAAAAAAAACAACTGTAAAGATTTAAGTTTGAAAATTTTGTGACATTTGAGATGTACGATAAAAACACCTTCCAACAACGTCTTGGTTGGAAAAAAAAAAGCTTTTTTTTCAATTTGTGATTTGACAAGAATTTTTTTATTTAAGTCTTATTTGAGTCTCATTGATGTGAAAGTTGCGATTTTTGCTAAATTTTACATTTCATGTTGAAATTTAAAAATTATTTATACAAAAAATTTGTAGAAAAGCCTCAATTTTATGATTAAAGTAGCAAATAATTTTAGGGAAAAAACACATTATTTTTTATTGCAAAATTTCCCATTATTACAACAAAATTTAACATTTCTTATTTTACAAGAAGAAGCAGATTTAAGTAGAAAAGTCTTGATTCTATAAAGGTTGTGATTTTACAAGATTTTAAGACAAAAAAAATGATATTGTGAAATTCACAATTTTACAACAAAATTTGCTCATTTTTTTTGTAAAACAACAGGAAATCTGACAACACAGCTGGTTGAGAAATTAAAAAGTAATGGCCCTTTAATGGTAACCATGGTGACGATGTGACCTGGAATGAAATAGAGTTTGAAACCTCTGATCTTAGCAAATAGCAAATTTTTTACATCCTTTAAAATACTTTGTAAGCATCTCCTCCCGGTGTTAAATACTGTAAATGCAATTTATAAAAGATGCTGAAAGCAGCTTATAAGAAAGGAAATATGCGCACACACGTATGTAATGAACTGAAATCGGCAGGTTGCTGTTTTCTACTCTCAGTGGGACATGACACCGTTGGTGAAATGTTCCCACACCCCCTTGTCAGCCACCCCGTCATTCAACGCCTCCGTCTCCCTTTTAATCATTGAGGAAAGACAGAATCCACCACAAATTAGGAGTTAGCAATGACCAAGGAGAGTCCAGAGGACGTCCAACCTGCAGCTGATCTGTGGCGTTCTCACGGCCGTGAAACTAAAAGAGTCTCACACATGCCAAGAGGCATTAGCGGAGATTTAACCACGCCGTTTCCAGACTCTCTCTGGGGGGTGGAGGCGAGAGTGCTGGTCGCCCACGATAGAAAGGAAGCAGCCGGCTGCAGCCAGACGAGAAGGACGAGTGTAAATCTCAGAGGCAGGAGCGACACTCAGGGGGACAAATGTTGTGTCATGTCTCTGTAAATACCAGCAATAAAAACATGGGTATCTTCTGGTCCTTGGACAGCTTTCAGACGATTACTGGGACAGCAGGGGCAGTACTGTTTATCAACCGGACAAAGTTGTGCATCGAGCCGCTGTGGCGAGCTGTTTGGACGGGATATTGAAGCGATATTTCACTTTCGTCCTGTGGTTTTACTTTTCAGAACACGATCCCACAGCATGTTCCTGGAGTTAATGGAGTTTATGTCGTCTTCTCCCAGATTAAAACCGAGACAGAGTCTGATGTGAGCGTAGATACAGGCTAAAGTTTAAAAGAAAGCAGTAAAACTTCAGTTCAGCCTCCAAAGCTGCAGCTTCGTCCTCATTTTTAAAAAGATGCAGCTTTGTTTTATGCGCAGACGTTAATGAGATTTATGTTGGCAGGCAGCCTTTCATCTGCAGCTCTGAGCTGCTTGACAAGTGGAGACGTGAATCAATGCGTCATGTTACAACAATATCGATAAACAGGCAAATCAAACAGAACTGACTGTTGGCTGAACTCCTTCAACTCTGACACAGAATCCGAAACATGCCAAGATTACGATTTCTCCTCAACTGGAGGAAAATCAGAAATGGCAGGACTGTCCTGCTAAATGCAGGTCGTAGATGAGCACTACAAGGGCTTTTTAGGTCTCAGTAGATACATTTCACATCCATGACAACTGAACAGGTGGAGCATTTTCATTAAAGTCATCCAGTTATGAAAAACCACAAATTTATCCATAATTTGTGGTGTTTTTGTTTTTTTCCAAATATATATTGAGTGACACCTGCATTGCAGTCAGGGTAACAGAAATCACTTTAGCTGCTTAGTATTTGGGGAGAACTTGACATCTGAGCTGAGAATTTAAAGCTAAGAGAGCATAATCTCTTTATCTTAAAGATGTGTAAACATTAAAACAAATGGCTTAAATGTTTTTGTAAAGATTCTGCATTTACAACTGCATGAGCCCTTTCTGGTTTTCTCACGTTCTGGCTGCTTTAGACTTTTAAGGTGCTGGTTTTGGGTCCTTTAGTTTAAGTGAACCAATGAACAGGAACAGACAACTCAAAACCTTGACAGGTTGAGGTGCCATCCCCCAACCTCTGCTGAAGCCAGATATGTTTAGGAAAGCACACCCATAAAACCAGAACCCCTCCTTTTTGGGTACAGAAACCACTCTCCTTGGTTCATGCCTTTGAGGTGTCAGAAAAATGAACCTTCAGCCAAATATATATTGTGCCTGATAAAAATAAAATTTGAATTGACATTAATTCTGTTCTCTGAGTCTTTCTTTGGAGCAGCACATACAGACACAAATTTAACAGATGGTATGGCATTAAAAAAAAAACACTCCTCAGAAACCTATGGCTGGCATCACAGAAGGGTTTGTCCAGTTCTCTTCATACAGTCCATGGCAACGACTCAGCAGATTTACTGATGAGTCATTTGAGTGAGAACAGAGTGGAGGCCGAGGCTGGCATTAATGGATCAATGCCACGGAGGGACGACCTCGGGACGGGAAGGGTCAGAGGACAAACGAGGCACCTGGAGACTAATTAAGAATGACATCCAAAGCCTGCTATGAATTTGTACCGACACACATGATCTCTGGTAGGACTGACCCAAACCAAGGACGTGGAAAGGTTTTTTTCTTTAACAAAAGAAAAAAGAAAAAGAAACTAATTTAAGTGTAGAAAAGGAGATGAATTAATTACAGAGATGTGATCCAAGGACAGACGTTTGGCAACTTGAGGAAGAGGTGTTTAACAGGACGTCGGGTAACAAAGGAAGAAAAATGCTATTTTGATATCCATGATTAATAAACAATCACAATAAACGTAAAGAACAAAATCCAAGCATTCCCTAGTTCTGGTTTATCAATCTATTTAGATTACAACACTGTTCCCTGAGCCACTGCTCCACTTCTCCCCCTACATTTTACTTTTACAGGAAGATTTTGCTTATTTCAGCAAGACAATTCTGCAGATGTTACAACATTCATGCTGCACATGGAACGAGTTTGGATCCCTCATTGTACTTCATGAAAAACTCTGGAGTTCCTTTAAATAAGTGTCACCATCTTTTCAGACGCAGTCATAAAATCTTTACAGTCCACTTGTGAGCAACAGCAGTTTCAGGGTCCAACAGAGTCCAGGGAATCTGGGAAATGGCTCGAACTTTGAGAATCTTTGCTCCCCAAAGATTCTTTTGCCGTCTCTCACGAAATCTCCTGAGTCTCTGAGTGCAACTGGACATAAATCGACTCCTTAGTAAACACAAAGGTGTAATGGTGCATCCTGAACATGCAGGTCTACATCTGCAGGTTAATAACGACAATCGGCCTCATTTGCAAACAGTGAATCTGTGCGTAAACTGAGCGTGTGAACGTCTGATGCACAAATCTGGGATTCATTTGTTCTTACTCTGCAAACAAATTTAGAACCTCCTCGGACCTTTCGTACGCACAAACGAGGAAAGCCGAACTGACTTAGAGAAAGCAAACAGAGATCTTTAACTTTTTTCTGAATCGTTAAAATGATTTTTAAGGAAAATGATGATTGGCTTATCAGCCGTTTCAGATTGCCGAGGCGTACGTACTGCAGCTGTACGACTCTCTGGAGCATCTAAATCACTCGACACGCTGTTCTCATCTGATACCTCATCAGGTGCGAGTCTGTCCACCCTCGGTTTCCATGGCTACAGGTAGATTTCAGAGAAATGGCAGACCAGGCTGGGAGTTCACAGCCCTCTCTGAACCAAGAAATCCCTCGACTATTAAATGGAATTTAATACTTGTGGGATGACAATAATTTATATTTGTTTTGTTCAATGCAATAAATGAACCAAAAACCTGTCACTCCATGAACGTGCAGATGATCCTTAACGCTGTGGCCCGTTGGCCAGGAAGCACCAACGACTCGCTTATTTTGCAGAACAGTACAGAGGGAAAGCTTTTGTTTGGGCATCAACTTTTATTTTTACACCTCTCCGGGTATTCTCCGTTAACAGTTATTGCGGTAATGTGCTCCAAGCATTTTGTTTTTTTATTTTTTAACTATCATCATACCGAGGAGACACTGGAAAAGTATTCCTTTTCTGGCCTCTGGCTTTTCGCTTCTAACAAACTGTGAAATGAACATCTCTCTTCGCAGAACCGGTCCATCCATTCATTCATGGAAGTGGTGATGTTATAGTGATGCTGAGCTCCTCCTCGCCTCCCAGACCTTCCACCTTCTGACCATCCTGGTGTTCACCTGCACCTGCCGACTGGATGCCACAGTGGGACGCCCGCTGTTGTGGCCGACCTGCAGTCCGACCCTCCGACCACCACAGATTTATAGATTTATACCAGATATTTGGAGATTTTTGTACCACATCTTATATATTTTTGTCTGTCCTTCATCCTCTCTCTGCCCTTCATCCCCTCTGTCCTGTCTCCCTCCTCTTGTCTTCCTTTACCCAGCTGGCTATCAGCAGGAGGGTCCCTTCTAGACCTGATCCAGGTCCTGGTCCAGGTTTCTTCCCAAGAGGGAGTTTTTTCTGTCATGTGCTCAGGGATCATGATCTGGGTTTCTGTAAGGCGCTTAGAGACAGCTTTGTTGTAAATAAACCAATATAAATATAATAGAATTGAAAATGTAATTGAACCTACGCTGACCAAACTGTCTGCTGCAGGCAGCTGCACCATCTCTGTAACCATAATCTTTTTCAGGAAACATACCTGATGGTACAATACACATAATCTAATTTATGCATTTAGTATAAAGGTTTTCTTTGATCCAGATAGTCAGGGGTGATCAGGTAATCGCAGGACAAATGCAAGACCAACCAACCCTACCTTCTTATAAGGAGAGCACCCTGTATGGGGGGGGGCTGCAGGACAGAACGCTGGGGAGCACCAGTCTTAACAAGAAGCATACCAAAATGACGGGGAGAAACCCAGCAGAAAGCCTCTACCAAGCACCGCAACCCAAACACAACTCTAACTCCAAGCAACTAATGAAAGCAGAAAGCTACAAATGATAGGAATCATAGCATCATAATTCAAATAGACTTCTTCTTCAAGCCCAACAGCAGTTGTTAGGTAACCAGCTGTTTGTGTGGAAACACTCGTCAGACCCCTTAAAGATGAAACAGTGAACCCTGAACTTTCTGAGACTCTCAAGACGCGCCTGAGGAAGATGCACAATGAGATTTATCCTTAATTTCAAACCATCAAAGAGCAAACAAACAACAGCGTAACTGCACATGTGCATTCCTGGACACAATGCAGGAGGCAGCAGCAGAGGACTGCAGCGTGCGGCACAGATGGCTTCAGACGAAGTGACTTGGGGGAAAGGTGGGGGCGTGCAGCATGTCATTAATTCACTTGAGCTGCAGCATGAATCCCAAATGGTGCTCGAGTTTAATTGGGAGCACAAACATGCAAATCCATGGCAGCATCAAAGGCAACTTCAGCTTCTACAAACCTGTAACCTTCTGCAGCCAACACGGCAACAATCTGGACTATCAATGCACCTTCAAAGTTTAATCAGGTCCTTCTTCACACACTTAACCAGCTTGAACGTTCTGATGACTACATGAAAAGATAATTTCCAGACGTACAGAGTGAGTCGTGTCCATGCTCTGCCGTCCTTGTCAGCGCTGTGATTAAGGCTGTGAATCAATCCATGCCCTGTCAGCAGAGCAGATGGGACCGGAGGCTGTGGATCGGAGGGGATCGATCACCAGAGGACTGTTAGAAAGTCAAAATGTGTATGATTGATACGGTTACTGAACATCTTAATGCCCTGAGAACACTGCAGGATCTCAAACAGCCTTTCAGCTCCATGAAGAATGGGAATGAGTTCATGCATTGATCCAAGTACAGAGAGCATAAACGCAGAAGCTTTTTGGTCAGTTCGCTGACCTGGCCAGAAAGATCATTCAGTGGTAAGCCAATCTTTCCAGTGGTGGAAATCCCAGAAAAATACTCCAAGGTCAGACAATGGTCAATGCAGAGCCTACAGGCCTCACTGAGCATGTTGAATAATAAAATTCATGACAGCACAATTAGACGGCTGAGGACGGTTTGTATGGTATGATAACCAGGTGAAAGCCTCTTCTGGTTTTAAAAAAACATGAAGGTATGACCAAGGTAGGACCCAACATCACCATGGTGGGACCCAACATCATCATGGTAAAACTTAATGCAATCATGGTAGGACCCAGCATCATCACGGTGGGACCCAACATCACCATGGTAAAACTTAATGTAATCATGGTAGGACCCATTATCACCATGGTAGGACTTACCCTTATCATGGTAGTACCTGCAGAAGAAGAAGGGTGAGAGACTACAGAAAATACCTACTGGCAGGCACAACAGAGGTTTTATTTTGCAGCAAGAAAACCTGGGTATCTTGCAGGCATTGAGTGGACCATGAACTCCTGTATCTGTGAGGTCATCTGTCCAACTTGGTCATGAAACAGAACAATTGTCTGAATCACACCAGCAAATTTACATAATAATGATCCAGTTGAAGTCCAGAATTGATCAAATCAAACGTTGAAGCTTAACATGACTGAATCAAATGTTCATTAACCTCGATGAACTAAAGCAACACTGAGAAAACAAATGGACCGACAGTCCTCTCTCTTTCACCAAAATCAGTTTTTGGTCATGAACAAAAGCAGAGGTCAGGGCGTCGGCCTTGCTGCTCCGTGGCTTTTGGTGATGAATTGGAAACATGTGAACATCAGCTGAGGATGCAGCAGCTGAGGTCGTTCACCTCTGTTAAACACTATTTCAAGGTCACGTTGGACGAAACAGCATCATGTACAGATGGTCGTAAATCCAGGTAAAACATAACGCCGTACAGCAAAAACAGCTGCTCTGAATGACACTCCAGTCAGAGTCGGCGTGGGACGCTGAGGTTTCTCAGTGACCACAGCGGCCTCGTGTCAAACCTGCCCGCCGTCCCACCGCGGCCGTTTCCACGTCGTCGCTCTGCGAGGCTTCAGCTGCTGTCACTTCCATCATTCTGCATTCTGACGGCGAGTCCTAATGAGGAGAGTGGAGGTGACTCTGAGACCCTCCGCCTCCCCCTGCTCCGCCATCCCACAACATCAATCCTCACTTTGTCAGTCAATCCTCGATGGGCCGGATCCTCCTGGAAGGAGGGCAGGTGCTCCGAAGGCAGAGATGGCCTTTCATTCACCAAGAAAAAAATAACGTAACATACCAGAGGATCCCCAGCACAACCTAAAAATATAATTTATATCATTTTCAAATGAAAGTTTTAAGACGCGAGTGAATGGAAAAGACCACAAGAGGGAGAAATCCTTTCTGAGGGTATTTTTTCATCTCGGTCCATCTGCTTGGCTGCTCAACACACTCGGACTCGGTCATTATCACGAGGACGCTGTGAGTGATGATTAGCAGTCCACTGTGCTGCCCTCAGGAGGCCAGTTAAATATTAAATAATTAACCTTGTTAACCCGCTGACGGAAATCCCACAGGTGTGCCGCCGATTTCATCCCAGTGCACAGGAGGAGACGTGGATGAGAATTTTAACGAGCCGAGTCATGGTGCACTAAATGAGGGTGACTTGTGTGGTTTTACAGCGTTTATCCAGGCAGAAGTTGTTATTAACTCTTCAGGATCAGCTGCATCTCTACTCTGATTACATCTGTGTGGTCACCGCACCTGAACGATAACGTAAATGATGCAGTGGGTTTAAAGCAGCGTCACAGAAGGTTGTGCTATGTGGCGCCCTCTCTGGTTGAGAGGCAAAATTGTGTGTTACCATCGTAAATATTATCTGGTCATCTCTGGGCTTCTATTACGAAATAAACTAAGAACTTTAGTGATGCAGCCTGATATCAACCAAAGTCAAACATCTTAAAATCTTTAAATTTTAGATACATTTAGATTTTAGATTATTAAAGAAGAAAAAGTGATTTTATTACAAAGGCCAAACTTTAATATATAAAAGTTGCAGATTTTGTGAAATTTGAAATGTGACAAAAATTAACTTATTTATGGAATAAAAATTTAATTTGTGAAATTTGCCATTTTACAACAAAAATGACTTTTTTAAATTAAAAAAAAGTCTTTTAAATTTGTAATTTTACAAAAAAAATTGTGATTTTAGCTTAAAAAAAAAAGTCTAAATTTTATAAAAGTTGTGATTTTTGTGAAATTTGTGATTTCACTTCAAAAGCTTCAACTTATGATAAAATATGCATTTTTTTTAATTCAAGACGATGTAACAAAAAATCACTATTTTTTTTGTTTTTTGATTTTTTTAAGTAACTGAGTAACTAGCAGGAAATCTGACTACATAGCCGGCTAAGAAAGTAAAGAATAACCGGCCCTTTAATGGTTACCATGGAGATGATGTGGCCCAGGATGAAATAGAGATAGACACTCTGGGTTAAACACATCACAAATAAGGAAAATGAGTGAGTTTTAATCTCAGTAATCTCAATAAGCGAGTTTAACATCTTAGAGGCGTTTATTTTATCCAACAGGCAGCAGTTTGTCGGTACCGCATACGTGTGTGCAGCATCGAGCGGTGATGAATGAGGCTTCAACCAGCTCAGAGACATGAAGGGCGGCCTGATCCCTCATATCGGATTCAGCGCTCGGCTCAGACAACACAACCTCCAGCTCATCTCGCTGATACTCCCGGATAACGGGTCGTCTTTTCTACAAGAGGCGCGCTGTGCAAAGACAGTCGGACACGCGCCTCAGCTCATGTACAGTACGTCGGGATGAGAGATGTCCGATTGTGACAGGCTTGTCTTTGAGTCCTCTGGGACAGATCCAAGACGAGGATCGATGCTTGTAGCAGAGATGCAACATGTCAGAACATGTCCAAGTTTAGCTAAACTAATTGAAACTTTGAAAGGCTTGTGAAGATTAAACGTGACAGAATTCAATGAGGCGACAAATAATCAAATACTTTCTGGCTGTTGATGAAACCTCGAGACCAAAGACGTCCACGATGTTGCTTCTGTTTCACGCCAAAACCTGACGTTGAGATCAAGGATGTCTTTATTTAACAGCAACTTGGTATTTAGACTGAAACCAGGCCCATAAATTCAGTACATCAGTGATTTCAGTGTCTCCAGGCTCGAATCCACCTCTCATTGCATAAAAGCAGGCAGCCGACTGTTTGCGTTGGTCTGGAGGACGGTTTTCCCGCCAACGTGACACAGAAAGAGAACCCACGAGTGTTTGCTCCATCCGATCCTCCAACCGCTCAGGCTCTGGACGGCGTCGACATGGAGTCCAGCTGTGTGCTCACGCTGCTGTTTACTCAGCCACTCAAACTGCTCTCCATTTCATTATGTTGCAGTCAGTTTGAATGTGTTCACGGTTCCAGCACCTCTGGGCGTAAAACGCAGCCTTCTGATGAAAGCTGGCCAAACTCACGGTCCCCAGAAGGTTTACGACGACCGCTGGCCTTTTCTCGAGCATTACGGTCATCAGGTCTCACAATCAAACCGGCGCAGAGCCGCCAAGTTTCAGTCCCGTGTGGTTTAACAAACGCCGTGACCTTTCCGATAAAGTGTTTTTACGGTGATGTGTAATGACCGTTGCAGATTCTGTACACTTTATGTGGCCAAATCCAGCTACTTCAGCGCTGCCCGTTTGATTCGGTACCGACATCCAAAAGTGGAACAACTGAGGACGAGAGCAGCAAAAGTCACGATTTAAAAGATTTTACAACAAAAAGTTACAGAGTTTTGTCTAAATTCATGATTTGTGTAAGGTTAACTTAACTAACAAAATCCACAATTGGCGCAAAAAGTTGAGATGATAAAAAATAATAATAATTGCAATTTTATGACTATTGTAATTTTATGTTGAAATGTTACAAAAAGTTGACATATTTCCAACAATTTCTTTTCTATTTTAAGTTAAAAAGTTACAATTTTGTGACATTTTTGATTGAATGACAAACGTTTTGTTTCGTTTTTATGTTTGGGGGGTTTGGGGTGGTGTTGTGTAACAAAATTAGCTTCTTCTTTTTTAAATAGTGTTTTTAGTGTAAAAGATTTTACAACAAAATGTTGAAAATGTTTGTCATAAATTTTATAACATCAAATTGTGATGTTAGGACAAAAAAGTTTAAATTACTTTATTTAAAAAAAAAAAGTAACAAAATTAAAAAGTTGTGATGTGAGTAATATATTTTTATGAAGATTGCAATTTTGAAATTTGTCATTTTATATTAAAAATTTGCTTTTTTTGCCAAAAAAATAAATAAATTTAAATTTGTGATTATAAAAGAAAAACTTTTGATTTCAGTAGAAAAGCTTCAATTCTTCTTCTTTCTGGTAAAATTTGCTAATTTTGTCACATTTGAGATTTTTTGACAAAAACTAACTTCTTCCAGGAAGTCCAGGAGTCCAGGAACTAGCAGGATACAGTTACCATGGTGACAGTGGAGCCCGGTATGAAAGCGAGTTCAAAAGTATTCCCATCTGAACTTTATTACAGCCGCTCTATCAGGGACAAAGCTGTCGAAGCCAGCAGCTAGCTGTCCGTCAAGCGCACCAAATGATGCTCAGGCATCTGATCGGTCAGCTTTATTGCTCAATATAAATTTATCTGATGTGGTGTACAGTTGTCATGCATGTAACCACAGATGAAAAACATTTTTGCACCAGGCTGTAAAGATGTTTAATTCTGCTGCAAAGTTGGACCTTTTAACTCGGGGTTCAATGGGGATCTGCTGTGGTTTGGAGCCAGAACCTAGTGGTCAGTGGAGGAACTGCAGCAAAACTTACTTCCTGGATGAGCTTCAACCTTGAAGTGGGACAGTTGATTCTTGGTTTTGACCCACCAATATGAAACAGAACCGAGCCACGAGCCTCCTGCAGCCTTGAATCCTGCAGGAACTTACAAGCGAACACCTCAATGTCCTTGATGTCCTCAGCTCACCACTAACGCTTATCCTTGTTTCCCAAAATTAGAACTTTGTGAATGTTTATTGCTTTATGTTTTGTCTTTTCATGACTCCTGAGGGTCCAGCGATGCAACGCTGACTGGATTAGGATTAGACCAACAGGGGGTTTTGGATGCTGATACTGTAGCTAAAGTTTTTTTGTTTTGTTTTTTAAACAGTTGATCCGAAGGACAGACGGCCAAAAAGTAAAAGGATGCAGGGATTAGTGTCTCCCTCAGGGAGGAAAAGCCTCTAAAGCAGCTTTCAGACCATCATGTGACACTGCAGCGCTCAGAAAAACAAAAGGAAGTCGTGTCTTTCTAGTGGATTAGCATCACATTGAGGAATAAAAAACAAATATGAATGAACATATCATTTAGCGTGTCGTGGCGAGATTCAGCGGAGAGCGTGGTGTGATGAACGACTGCTGGGTCGGCTGGGTCAAAGGCGGGCGTGCGCGCCTCCTGAATGTAAACACGTGTTAGCGTTCATCTGCATGCTGATTGTAGTGGCCATAAATCATCCGGTCCCAGGCTCGACACCCCGGCAGAATATTCAATTCATCAGCGAACAACGTCAGAGGAGAAGAAGAGTGGACAGAAACGACGCAGAAACGGTGCTACGAGTTCATTAAAAGTTGCATCCGTGGACGGAAATAAATGACCCAATGAAAATTCAAAAAAGGTAAATGAGAAATCTAATTAACAACGGGGCCGTGCTAATGGGAACAAAACACAGTTCTGCTGAACACTGAGTGCTAAACAAATGCACTTGTGGTGTCGTTCCTGTAAAAAAAATAAAACACAAAACAGTGAAATTCAGTTCTTTTTTTTTTTTTTTTAAGCGCTCTGATCAAAGTAAAACTTCTAATGTCATAGAAAAGGTTCTCAGCTGAGGTGAAGCTGTGGTCGGAATTTCCCTTCGAGGATTAATAAAGTTTTTTGACTTGAATTGAGGTGAATTTAGAAAAAAGTGGAATAACTGAAGAGCAGAAAAGCTGGTTTATGTCAAAAAGTCACAAAAGGTTTAGAAAAAGATTTTAAAACTAAAAAAAAAACCTAATTTTTCTCAAAACTCATCATTTTAATTAAATTAGCTTTTTTTATTCTATTTTAAAAAAAATGCAATTTCACAAATTGTAATTTCAAATTCAAAACTTGAGATTTGTGATTGTACAGTAAAATATCTTTGTTGTTATAAAAAAAAAAGTCTCAGTTTTTGCAATTTTACAACCAAAATCTGCCTTTTTTTTTTTTACCAAAATAAAAGTCTGCTTTGTTGAAGGTTGGAATGATACAAGAAAAAATTGTCCTTTTAGTACAAAAGCCGCAATTTCATGATAATTTGAAATTAACTTTTTGTTTTAAAGACCAAATCCAGGAACGAACAGGAAATCTGGACAACATAACTGGCTGAGAAAACAAAGAACAACTGTCACTTTAACGGTAACCATGGTGATGAAACAGCGTTAGACACTCCTGCTTTAGAGCCTGAAATACAGCCCCAGGTTTCCCTCCTCCGTTTCATTTGGGGTCGCCTCGGCTCAGATGGACGTTTTCTAAAAGATAATCGGCCCAGAGCCGCACGGTCCTGGATGACGATCGGCCTTGTCAGAGCAGCTCAGCCCGGGTTTGGCCACCTTCCCTAAACTACCGTGACCCTAATCTCTCCCCAAGACTTCTGCTAAGCCCCGTTTGTGCTAATGAACCTCACAGCGGCGAGGCGCGAGCGAGGAGAGGGAGAGGTCATTAAGAAACGGGAAGCATCTGTCTGGAATTAGAAGAGAGAAAGCCATCTGTCATTACACGATGAGACGACACCTGGCTGGTAATGAGCTCCAAACGAGCTGAAAAACCTCCGGCAGGTAAATCCTGAACGTGAGCAACGTGGAGACAAAGGGAGCCACCGATGAGGAGGACTGCTCCCTTTTCAGGAGTCAGTAACGGCAGTAAACCTCCCCTGAAACATCTGGGATGCGTTCGCGCCTCATCCTGCAGCGACTGTGTTTACCGCCCGTCTAAGATGATTCCCATTAGCGCGGCAAGGTGAACGGACCTGTCAGCCACGGTGGGCGTACGGCACGACTCCAGAGAGGGAACAAACGAACCACTTAATAAGGCCGGGTGATGGAGTCATAATGGCCTTCATCGCAGGGGCTCACCTGTGGGGGCGAGCGGGTCTGCAGAAGCACCTGAACCAGACAGAGTAAATAAATCTGGTAATAAAGCCGGTCGGGGCGGACTCAACTGCAGATGGCTGCGCGTCCTGACAAGGACGAGCCTTCCTCCTTCACCACGGTTCTCCGATACCTGGAGGCCTGGATGTACTTGCATTAACGCTGCATTTGCGTTAAGTTTGCATACACGACCTGCTGCGTTGGGAACGTTTCTTTCTTCTGTACTATGCGAGCAGTAAATGTAACACCAGCTAGGTGGCAAAAGTTAAAATTTACAACCAAAGTTTATAGTTTTTGTTACCGTCATGGCCAGAACAATAAAAAAAACATCAGGGTCATTGAAGATGTAAAGTTAAACCATAAAATCAATGTCGTCGGTATAGCAGCTGGTCTCGTTTTACTGATGTGGCTTATTCACAAAGAACGCAACAGTACGGCGCAACGTTAGGCGACTTGTTTCGTCCGAGTTCAACGCATCCAACGCCATACAGCTAGCGGTCGTTTATGAAGGTCACAACTGCAGAAGAGCTTTGTGACAGTTCAGCTGTGGCTCTGATCCACACTAGCGCCTCTAGTGTTCAAGTGGATATTACGACTCACGTATGTGTTGCGTATTTTTTGGAGGATGCGAGTCCACGTCGACGTCATTTATTTGGTGGAATTTCCTAAACCATTTTAATTTTGTCTTAATACACTACAGTTTATATAAAGTACACCTAGACAGATTTTTGTGCTACCAGTTAGCCTAAACAGCAAGTCTTTGGGGCAGGAGGAAGCTGGAGTACCCGAGGTAAACCTACACAGACACATGGAGAACATGCAAACTCCACACAGAAAGACCAGCTGAACTAAGATCAACATGAACCTTCTACCTGTTAAGACAGAGATAACCACTGAACCACTGTGTTGTAGTTATAGTGCAACTTAACATCACCATGGTAGGACCCAACATCACCATGGTAGAACCCAACATCACCATGGTAGAACCCAACATCACCATGGTAGGAGCCAACATCACCATTGTTGGACCCAACATCACCATGGTAGGAGCCAACATCACCATTGTTGGACCCAGGATCACTGTGGTAGGATCAAGCATCACCATGGTAGGACCCAAAAGTACCAGACTTGGACCCAACATCACCATGGTAGGACCCAACATCATCATGGTAGGACCTAACCTGTAGTCTCTTAGACCACCTCCTAGTTATGCTGCTGTAGGCCTAGGCTGCTGGGGGAGTCCTTTGGACACTGAGCATCTGTCCTGTCTTACTTGACTGTCCTGACTCATTTAA
>JBAMYA010017031.1:0-17047 GCA_037176975.1 Arrhamphus sclerolepis | reverse complement strand
GGGATTTAACAGTAATTACAAATAAGGAGTGTTGAGCCATTGGTAAATAAAGTTAATATATTGGCAAAAAGAGAGGAAAAAAAGACAAAACAGGACATGCTTTGTTTAGATAATAGTACATAATAATAATAATAATAATAATAATAATAATAATAATAATGATAATAATGATAATACAGTTCTTTTGTTTTTCAAAATAGAACAAAACACACATGATGTAAAGGTAATTATGCAAAAACATTTAGATATGTTTAAATTTTGATATTTCTTTCCCACTGATTTTACATGCCCAATTTAAACATCAGTAATGAGATGTGAAATTTTAAAAGAAGATGCACTCCTCTGTGCAGCTGAGTAGATGGGTCTCCATGGAATGAAACTACTCGGGGTTCAGAGGGTTAAGGTTGTAGTGAAATATAATTTGGAGCTTATTTCAGCCTCGTGCATGTACAAGTTTTGAAATATTTCATGGTCAGATGGAACATTGGAGCGCTTGGCCAACATCAAATTGTTGAAGTTGTCAATCACTGAGATCTGGTCCTGTGGAGGTCTACTCACCTCTCTGACCAGCTTTGCTATAATGAAATCAAGGAGTTGTTCACAACTACACCCAAGTGGAACATGCAAAGGCCTGCTTCTGTACTTTTAAATGTGCCTATATATAGATTTTTGAGGGAGGAGCGGCTTTCAAACATTGCTGTGTTTGTGCTCACATTGCTTTTAGTATCAACGGTATTCAAATGTGGTTATTCATTGTTGAACACTTTTTTTTTTTTTGGTTGAAATGCCGATGCTCTGTGTTTGGTGACAAAAGCACTTAGTGCTGAAGACAATGAGGGAAACGCAGAGGGTATGTTGTCCTCTCTGGAGAGGAATGTGTCCCCTTGCCCCTGGTCACAATACTCAAATCAGTCTGGGCCCCCAACAAAAAAACATGCCACTCTGAAATACCAGGTGACGCTTTGTGAGAGCCATTCATTATATCACTGTCACATGTCGGACTTTTGGCGTATTGAAAACGGTCAGACGCTGTGGATGAGGCCTCTGTGTTTGTTTAAAAAGCTATGAATAACATCCACTCACAGTGATCTGTCGTGTGTGTGTGAGCGCATGAAACTCAGTCATAATCATTACATCTCAATCAGCAGAAGGGCTCAGGTTGGGTTAATAATTTAAGTGTCTGTTTTTCGCTCATAGGTTCAGCCTACTACGACAATGTGCGGCCGTTAGCTTATCCGGACTCGGATGCTGTGCTCATCTGTTTCGACATCAGCCGTCCGGAGACCCTGGACAGTGTGGTGAAAAAGGTCAGTGTCGCATTAGCAGAAATGTGAGCGTTTCATCTTTTTCTAACACAGCTGACACATCAACATACTGTATGTGTGGAAACAAAGCAGCTACTGGGTTTATGTTAATAAGAGGCTCACATTTATCATACGGTTAAAGAGATTTATGGATCTCTGTATTCAGATTCTCTCTATATCAAACATGAAATGTTGCCTTTACAGTATAACTTTAATATGAGACACATCTACATATTAAATCCACATTGGGGTTTGTTGCTGTGAACATAACTTTGCCTCCACCCAAATCTGCATCTTGCTCACTCACTCTGAAGTTGATTTGGAAAATTTTCTGATTGTCATTTTCAGTAGCTGCAGATTGTGGGTGACTCAGGAAGTGAGCTGCAAACGCTTTATCCTCTGCTCTTCACCATCACCACCATGGTCACTGGTTTCTTTAAAGCCACGCTAGTTTTAGCTCCACAGTCTTCTCTGTGGGGTCTAGAAAGCATCAAATGTCATTGTGATTGCTGGGCAGCAGCTAACAAAGGCTCATAGTTGGATTTTACATTTCAAATTATTTCAGCGTGACATGCTGCCTAAAGCTAACCCTGAACTTGGCCATTCTTTTGCTTTTTAGAGCACTGAGGCTACCTTAGACCAAGCTCCAATCAGAAACCACAATTTTACATTACTCATTGTTGGATTAAATGACCTCTTAGACACTAAAGACTATATGAAACAGTTTTTGGTTTTTGAATGCTTCATTATATTTGCGAAAATGCACTGCTCAAACAGGCAGTGGAATGGTCGTTTCGCCTTCTGCCGAGGCGGAAGCTAACTGACTCATCTTCCTTCCACTATGGACAGCCCTTACATTCATGAATAAGAGATGGAGAAACTTAATAATCTTTGCCCATGACCACAACAACTACCACAGATGGATGAGTTTGTTTAGAGCTTCGCCAAAGGAAACAGAATACCGACTCTGTATTGATGGTTAGATCAATGTTTTTGACAACAATGGGATTACCATTTTCAAACTGACCGACCCAAACGTACAGTAACTACAGCTTTGCTTTGACATACCATTGGCATTTGAGATAAGTTACCTTAAAAATATCTTACATACATACACAACATTATACTATGTTATTATTTAGAACACACATATACATGATAGACTATGTTTTATATATTATATCAGATGTCTTTTTTTCCTTAGTTTTTAATCTGAACATGGGAACTGTTTTTTTGTTTTGTTTTTTAAAGCTGTGTTTTGTTAAGTGCTATAATTTCCAAGGGGTTTGATGCTATTTCTGAACAGAATCCAAGGATGAATGTTTTTCCTTTGGAGCTTCAGTGCAACTGCGCTCAGTGACACGTATCTAAACTGGACTCTCGGAGTGAACTGTGCACCGTTTCACTGCTAAAATTATCTGCTCCATTTGATACACTTAATAATAAAAAAAAGTGTAGATTTTGTAATGTAAAATGGCTTTATAGATATTTTCATGACGAGCATGGACTTCTCCTGGCATGAGTAGTGTGAAAATATCCAACCGATTACATCTTGATGCGATACGAGCATGATTTTATATTTCAAGTCTGACATCAGTGTTGCATCAAGTTCAGGACACACTAATTATTTACTCAAAAGAAATAGTACTTAGCATACGTCCAGAGTCAGTTATTTAAGAGAAAAGATGAACATTTAACCTTCAGAGGGAGAGAATAAAGGGTTTTATTGGGCATCTTTTCAGAAAGCCTTCAGGTTTTGAAAGGCTTTTAAAAGAAACTGGGAGGGAGGAAATAAAACAAAGCTTTAGGCCAGAATGAATAGATAAACTTTAGATAAACTTGGAAAACTGTAGTAAATGAAAATAAAAGTTGTCACTATCTGAGAACAACATAGAAAGTGTAAGAAAACTTAACCTGAAATTAATACAGCTGCATTATTTATTTATTCATATATTCATTTCATTTTGTTGAATTTGAATTTTTACCGCTTACTTTGTGTGACTGTTGAAGATCAAACACTTTGTCGGGGTGTCTGACCTCCTTTCAGTCGGCAGACATTCCTGCAGTCTGGACCATCATTCATCAATGACATCATCTTTCATGGGGGGCAAATTCTCACACCTACAGGGGGTTTACTTGAGAGCTAACTTGCACTGTGGCCTTCTGAATTGACCTCAGTAATGGTTCTGAATATAATTGTTTGACAATGCATGCACAGGATGCCAAAGTGACATTTTGTGGAATTCTCTTTTCTTTTTTTTTTCTTTTTCAAAGCGAAAGTAATTTGGGCTCTGGTGAGCTCCCAAGCGTCTAATATTAGTATTCAGTGTGCCATTACACATTGTGGCCCTTCTACTTAGTTTTCTTTAGATTTACGTTCCATCTTCAAGCTTTGATCCTCAAATAATATGCTTACAGGAACAATTTTATTGTCCCATTTCTGACAGCTTTCAGGCTAATCAGTGTTCGAAATCAATTCTTCCTTTTTGAGGGGCTACTCTTTCTCAGCATTGCACGTCTACAAAAATACCCCTTGATACCTTATCACTTCATTTTGAATGCTTTTTTTTCTTCTTTGTCTCCATCCCAGTCTCTTTATCAGTTTATATCTACCATGGCAGATAAACATAAACTTTGAAGCTATCCTGGCTACTCAGCTATCACTCTCTTTTTTAATGACCACATATATTGTCTTTTTTCTGACCGCTGGAGCAGCATGGCAGCATGTTTTCTATTAATATACCTCTGCGTGTTTTAAATACAAGGTTATATATGGATGAGATGCTAATGAACTGAAAAGATTGGGCCACACGATCATGTGGGTTACATGATCGTGTGGTTGTAAAGGAAAGGTTGAATAACATTACTGGCACAACCACAGCAGATGTTTATTTTGTAAAAATCAGATGCAAATTTACACATACTGTGCACATTCTTACTTTCCATATAGGAAAGAAAATAGATTAAAAAAAATGTTATTAAACAGAAAGCCACTGCTCGTAATTACACAGCATAAATGCTTTTCTCTCATAGCTGCTGACAGTTACTTTCGAGTGGCATTTTATGACGCACTTTAAGGTCACTCATTGTAAATACATCAATTACTGGATAATTCTCCAGTCTCCTTTTCCATAATTTGACACTAATTGACTTAACTCTGCTCAAGGTTTTATTGGTTTTCCATTTCGAGTTGGACCTTCAGCCTGAAACTTGTATTATCTCGGCTGATGTTAAACATGTGCTGAGTTGAAAGTATAAAAATCATGAAATCTCCAATATCACTGACTTTCGGTGCACATTTGTTACTTTCGGGTTAAATTTTAAATCATATGGGTTAAAAAAAAAAAAAAATCAAATTGATTTTATTACTGGTTCAAAGTCAAAATTAAGGCTAGAACTTTAAACACATATAAGTAAGTTTAGAACAAAGAGGCAATTAGACCACAACCTGAGACGGGCAGCTTGTCATACACTGAAGATAATTAAAATTTTCACATCATTAAAGGTAGGGTAAGCAATTCTATACAATTTTATATAACACTTTTTTTGTCAAATCTTCCTGACCGTCCACTGTCCATCTTGTAAGTACACTGTTTTCTAAAGAAAGAAAAGAAAGAAAGCCATTTGTGCACAGTAAACTGGACAGCCAGATACCCCCACCGTAACAAAAAAATTGTTCCAGCCAATCACAGAAAGGAGGAGGAGGGTTTGATTACTTACCCTCCCTTTAAGCATTTGTGTACATGAAAGTTATTTTAAATGCACTGACCCCTGCAGGTAGATATGTTTTTAGTGCACCATGTAGGCCCGTCAAATCAGTTAGCACTGTTCCTGAGATTATAAGCTACTGAAGTGTTTATGAACATATTTTTCTGTAATTTGACCTGTGTAAAGTGGCACATGAACTTTTCTACTCAGCGACCTTCACTTTGTTTACGCACAGTTTGGTTGAGAATGTTTGCTTTTTAACTAAAATATGTTAGATGTAGGTAAAAAGAAATTCAAATCCAAGTCTTTGAGTTGATAAATGTAGCATAGTTGTTGTTTGTGGCATAAAAAATGTGACTCTAACGTCAGAGCTGTGAACTAAACACTGATGTCAGCAAGCAGAGGTGCTAAACTCAAACTCAAAAACATTTAAACAGATGAGCTACGACAACACAACCGCTCATTGGTGAGTTATGTGATTGATTTTTTTGTTTTCTTTGTAGTGTGAGATTTTAAAGGCATCTCTGTGACACTTAACAGTCAACACATGTTCTCACACCACACATCCTTTTTTTTTTTTCTTCTGTGCAGTGAAAAACAAATTCATGACCACTGATTCCGCGGTGTGAAAAGATACTGACACTGCTGCTGCCAACTGGCAGTGTTCACTTTGTTGGCAGATTTAACAACTTTTCAGCCACCTTAGCAATTTCTTTTTCTTTTTTTTCTTTTTTTAAATGAATAACTAGTGACAAAGCAACTCATAAGAAACTACCTCTGGGCCAGCCAGACTAGTATCTAGCAGAACTGGCAGTGGTGCAACAACTACT
The DNA here is from genome assembly GCA_037176975.1 of Arrhamphus sclerolepis. Lineage (NCBI taxonomy): Eukaryota > Metazoa > Chordata > Actinopteri > Beloniformes > Hemiramphidae > Arrhamphus > Arrhamphus sclerolepis. Next base: position 11,205 of record JBAMYA010017031.1, on the reverse strand, counting down.
TCTGGTGTCAAAAAGACCAACATGGTGAAAGCTAAATGCTGCCCCAAGGATTCAGAGCAGTTCACAAGCCCGTGGATGACACCTCAGTGGATTTATGCTTCTTAATCTACACTATTTTCTCTGCAACTCACTCCAGAAGAGAAGAGTGAAAGTTCGCAACTTGTTTTTGTTGGATCAATACTGTGGGAAAAGTAACAATACTGTTGCAAAGTTCCAAAACTATATGTTGAAAAGTTACCATTTTTTGATACTTGATGCCATCTGATCAGTAGTGATGCAAGTTTACAGTCATCACTGGAATCATTTTTTCTTTCTTTCTTTTTGTTGTCATACTAACCTTTATCAGGGTTGAAACAAGTCTTTACTTCTGCCACTTTTTTAAAATCATTTTCTCCAGATTGAAGGCTTCATTTCCAGTAATACTTTATGTGAGCTATTAAGATCAATTGCTGGATTTCTGCCCCGGAGTTTGCCATAAAGATGCTGCTACTAATCAATAATTAAATAAATACTGTTAAGAACATAGATCCAGTTCACCTCAGTCCTAATCTCACTTTCAGCAAACCAAACCGCTAAACTCCTTTAGAATTTTCTTTATTCGCAGCTTCACCTGTTGTTTGAAAATCCAAAAACCTTTGGCACATATATATTTTAAATGAAATCCACAGCTGAGGCTATTGTATTAAAAAAAAAGAAAAAAAAATCTTGTTCCTTTGATAAAGCAGACTCTTTTTCCCAGCAGCTCGCATTATTTTGCTCCTTTGTGCACAAGCTCTCGACAGAATCGCAGACAATAAGTCGTTCTGTGGGCCCTTTGTGACTCATCTAAACTGCTGCTGTTCACCAGTTGAACACAGTTATGCAGAGAAACCCGTTGAAAGCCAACAGCTCAGTCTGCACAACAGCTCACTGAAGCTCATAACGGCAGCACAGACACAGACATGCAGGAAAAAAAACAAAAAAAAAAACGATGTCTTTGTGAGATGGAACAAATGGAGCAACAGTGTTTAAAGTGTTGCTCCTACCATGGGGTGAGAAGATAATCAAGAGAGAGAAAGATGGATGAAGAGCGTAATAGTTGGAGCAATGTCTGTCTTTATCCTTTATTTAGGAGTATGAACATCACGCTTTCAGTGTAATAGATTTGTGTCTGTTTTTGTCGTATCTGTGTAGTTTGTTTAAGGCATTTATTAAGTTGGGTTAGGTCTTAAAGAAATGTCTGTGACACGCTTTTGTCAAATAATCAGAGATGGAATACAAAGGCCCCTCTTTTTAATGGGTTGCACTTGTTATCTGTCATCTGAACTAATTTGTGTGAAATAAGATGTAAAACAAAACATTTTTTTTTTCAACATTATTTACCTGGCTTGAGCATAAAATGGCGCGACATGAATAACAATTGAAGTATAATGAAACAAAAGGTTGAATGTGAGCCAGCATTTAATTTAACAGCTCACCTACTGGCGCTAGATGACACAGAACATGTTTTCATATCAGAGTAATAATTAAAAATGCTCAACTGCTTCACTGTTTTCATGTGAACTGAATGGGCAAATTTCTTTAGCAAAATAAACGTTCATGGAGACCTTCCACATAAAGCATGTGCGGAGCATAATTATACCTACATGGTTTGGTAATTATAAATAACTTATGAATGTAATGTTCAGGGCTCCAGACAATGAAATCACTTCCGGTGGGGGTCTGTACTCTTATGCATATGTGTGTTTCTGACATCTACAGTGGCAAGCTGAGACGCAGGAGTTCTGCCCCAGTGCCAAAGTGGTGCTGGTCGGCTGCAAGCTGGACATGAGGACGGACCTTAACGTCATGAGAGAGCTTTCAAAGCACAGACTCATACCTGTCACCCACGAGCAGGTGAGGAGAAAACTTCAGCTCTTTTGTCTGCAGTGCTGAGAACAAACCAATATTAATTCATTTGGATCTCATGTGACATGAAATTCAACTTGACTTGACATTCATAATCGTCCTCCCATAGTGACACTGACTCACTTGTAAATCAAACGGTGTCAATCCCGAAAAAAGGAGAAAGCCATCATTTTTCTCCCTCGTACACATGAACTTCTGAAAATGAGTTTTCATACGTGAAAGGGACGATCTGAAGAAAATGGCATTGTCTAAAATTCACAGAGAATGAAAGAGAAGGAATTCAACGAAGAGGGAGACAAACAGCAGTTGTGCGATAATACAGTTGTTTTGTTTGTGTCTTAGAGCAATGAACAGCAGCATGCGTGAATTTTAATAGCCTATTTCCATGTAAATGTGAATTCCCACTTCCTGGCAGCCTTTTGTCAACAAATTAATATTTTCTTATATCTCTGGCAAAGCAAAAGTAATGACCGTTTACTGGCCAGTTACTGATGACATCAAATTGGTGCCTCAGGATCTCAGATTAGTTTCATGGCATCTGTTAATTGGGTTCCACATTCAAAGAAGCAGCTGATTACACCGAAACAATTAACTAGCTTTCTGAAAAATGTAACTGCAGTCATGCAGAGCTGGGAGACAGAGTTCCCAAAGTTATTCTGTTTATTTGATTATAAGCTATAGCTGAGTCTATACAGACTTGATAGCAGGATGACTAAGAGTGCAGATGAAAGACTACAGCATCATGTCCCTCCCTGAGTTGAACGGCCTACTTTTTCTCCCCAATCCCATTTGGAAACACAAGCTACACCAGATAAAACTTCATTTTTATACATTCGTGTTGGAGTTGGTCTGCTGGGAGCATGTTATTAGTTAATATTAAGGGAGCTAATTAACGCATTCCATGAGTCTGTATTCCAACTGCGCATGACAAGAAAACTAAAACAGTCGCTAGATATAACTCCGCTCCATGTTTAGACTGCCCTTAGAGAGCAGCGTTGTGTCATGTGATGGAGGTGTAGTGGAGGACCCAAAAGCAGGAGAGCAGGCAGGAGTAATCCAAAATGCGATATTTAATGAAATCAAAACCAAAAATGCTGACTGGGCAGGAAAAATCGAAAGTATAAAAAAAAAAAAAAAAAAAAAAGCCAGAACCAAGCAAACAGCACAGACCAGCAAAGAGGGAAAGATAGACAATATATAGGAGTAGGAGCTGGCCAGACACAGGTGAAACACATCAGGAATACGAGGATCAGGAAAGTCAAACAGAATATAACTAGACACAGACAAGATTTCAAAATAAAACAGGAAGTAAATCTGACAGAAACAGAAAGCAACATGACAGACGAAACTAAAACAGAGAGCCAAGTCAAAAGAAAGAACAGGACAAAGCATAAATAAACCAAGAACAACAACACTGAAAAACCAAGATCCTAACAAAAATTAAACACCAAACAATCCCACATCATGACACTTTATGTTCAGTTCACTTTCCGATTGGAATGTGGCAGCATGACAGACCAACATGCACCATAAATTGTAATGATGAATTTGCACATTCCCTGTATGAACTGACTTTAACATTTTAACATTCTGTGTTGTTACTGTTGTCACTGTAGCGGCTCCAAACAGAGACACTCAGGCAAGACATGTCAGAATGAGCGTTGGGTTTTTTACTGAAAGAATATACTGACTCTTTCACAAGTACAAAAACTGTTAAGTCAGCATGAAAACTGGGGAAACTGTCATTTCTTAAACAATGAATTCAATTTAATTGCAATGGCAACAAATACCACAATTACATCCATCTATTCTGGGGGCAGCAGCCTAAGCAGAGAGGCTCCAGGCCTCCTCTCCCCAGTCACCTCTTTCAGCTCTTTCACCATGATACCTGGATGTCTCCTAGCCAACCAAAGGGAATAATCTCTCCAGGGTGTCTTTGGTCTGCCCAAGGATCTCCTCCTGGTTGGACATGCCTTAAACATCCTCAGCAGGCAGGCGTCCAGAAAGCATCTTAAAAAGATGTGTGAATTTACTGGCTGCTGTCAGTGTGGCGGATCAGCAGCTCCAGCTGCTTGTGAATGACTTCTTGTCCTATGTTTAACGGAGAATCCAGCTATCCTGCAAAGTAAATTAATTTCAGTTACTTGTATCCACAATCTCATTTTGGGCCCATAAGTGAGGCAACAAAGATCGAGCAGTAGAGAGAGAGAGAGAGAGAGAGAGCTTTACCTTTTGGCTCTTTCTTCACCAGTACCAAAGACCAGTACCAAATCCACACTACTGCAAATGCTGATCCACTTGTCAGTCTCTCACTCCATTCTTCCCTTACTTATGAACAAGTTCCCAACATACTGGACCTCCTCTACCTGAGGAGCAACACTCAAAGCGAATAACTTATCTGACTTTTGGCAATGCAGCACAAACATGCTCTGTTTATATTTACTGAATCATGTGTAACAATGGTCCCAGCGCCATAAACCCTCACCTAAAGGAATATGGCCAAATTCTTTCTCTGTGTCCACAAAGCACACATAAACTGTTTAAGTAAATTCCCATGCCCCCCGAATAAGGGTAAAGAGCTGGTCCAGCGTTCCATAACCAGAGCGGGACCCGCATTGTCCCTCCTGAATCTAAATTCGACAATTGACACCCCTGCTTGAACCTTTCTAAGGAGGCTGAGACGTGTGATCCTGTCCCCTTTCTTAAAACGGACTACCAAACCAGTCTGCCAGTGCAGAGACACTTGCCCCGATGTCCAAAAAGCTAATTCATGCACTCAAATCCTTACTCGAAGTACCATTAAAATAGTTAGTTCGTAGGTGTGCAGTTTGAACCGAACGGCCCCAACGTAGCCACTGTAACTGCCACAAACAGATGTTTTCATCTCAGCTTCCTGATGCAGGTGCAGTGCATTTACTGAAATAACTCAGTTGCAAACTGTTTGTCCTGCTGTAAAACGTTAAAAGGCATAATTTTTTTTTTAAGTGCTTGAAAAGTCTAAGTTTTTGTATTGAGATGGAAAGCCTTTAGTATTTTTCAAACTGAATCATATTGCCCCGTTTGGCAGCAAAATACTATTTTAATATGAATTATCTCCTAAACTGACGGCTGAACACCGACGCTGTCACACACTGTAGATTTCCCGTTGCTGAAGAATCGAATGATTAAAAAATAATTTGAATCAAACTGAAGGTGACAGAGCAGGAATCCTATTTATAAATCCTGAGGAGGTATTGACTAAATCACTACGCTCCCCCCTGTTCTGCAGAGTTAAGCACACAGAGTGGAAAAGGTTGAGGAAGACAGCACTGTGTGCAACTTCAACCACTCAAATTGAAGATGGTGCTAAACGCTATCACTAATAAACTGAGCTTTTATGCTTGAGTTTTACAGTTGCAGAGACAGGCTTTGAATATTTCATGGCTGTGCGGAGTGTATTTTCTGTTTGCTCCAACAAGCCATCAGACTTTTATTGTGTGTTTTTTTTTTTTTTGAACTGTATGACCAAGCACAGTGGTGCTGATATTGACTAAAGCAAGGAAAGGATGATCTAATATCATGGAACAAATGCTTCCAGTAACAAATGTTTAGCGCATTGTTGGAAGTGTGCATCCTGCGTGGTTCTTTGCAATCAATGTGGCTTTTAAAAATCAAATAAAGAGCTCATCAAATACAAAATGTTATGTTGCGTAAATGCTTCATTTTGCTCCACTGAATCACATGGGGTCCACCCTCTGAATTATAGCCGAAGTGCAACAACGTCAAAGGCAGCGTTTACACACCCGTCTAAGTGCTACTGCACCACAGCTCTTTTGGTGAGACTGATGATTTTTGAAATTCAACCAAACAAACTGAAGCATGTTTAAATCCAATTTAAATCTCAAAATAATCGTTTTTTTTTTCTAAATGGCAGCAACAGATAAACTTACCTCAGTGATTGTGAAATAAGTTCTATCCTGAATAACTTTGAGCCCAGGTCTGTTATTAGATGGAAAGGAGTGTATGCTTTCATCAGAGAACAAAACAACGTTAATAACAGCAGTTTGGAGTGAAAACTGAGTATGTGTTTGCAGCAAAATGGCAATAATTTTAGTACTTGGGGCAATCAATCTATGTCGAAATAAATTGCTATTTTAACACTCTGATATGATTAGGAAATGTCATTCCACTGAGCAACAATGTCTGTTTGTACAAAGTGATGGTTTGGATAGAGTCCTTACAAACAAACTGAGGTTTTAATGTTGTATGTCTACAGAAAAAAAAAAAAGCATTAAAATGACTGTTTGCACAAGGATCTCCATCTGGTCCCTGGCATGCCCGGACAAGTTGATGACTGATGTCATGTGAACAACTGTCATTATATGCAAAAGGAGCGTTAAAAGCCTCTGTTTCCATGGAACTGGAACTATATACTTTTATATGCTGATACTGAAATAGACTAGTTTCAGAAAGCCTTTTTACACCCACAAAGTCAAAACACTTCAGTGGAGTGACATTTATGAGATTCAGTTTGTGATTTTTTTTTTGGTCCCAAATCAAAGTTTGGACTTCTTACCATCTAACTGAATGTTTTTCTTCAATAACTTCAACCCTCAAACTTTGTCCCTACGAGCACTTTAAGAAACAACAACTCAAATATTTACATGCTGCTAAAATATAAAAGCAGTCTCCTTATACCGAAACGTATTTCCTCACATCATTAGACAAAAATTTTTGTTGCAGTTTTATGCCTTAATAATTTCTACATTTTAGCAATTGTTCCACTTTAATAATGTTTCGCTTAAATATAAAGTTTTCAGCAATATCAGGTTAAGTTTCATTTACAAAACTCAATAAAGCCCTTCTCTATGTTTTTTAGCAACTGATAATTACAGTTGACTCAGATTTGGCAACAAGTCCCAGTCACAAGTCAAAATTAAAGCCAGATATTGTCCTCATGACATGAAAAGTTAAAATTGCCACACTGGTTTATTAAGAGATGGGTATGTATTAATGTTGACGCTAACAGCTTTGTGCTAACCCACGGGGCTGGAACAGGGGTGTCAGACTCAGTTTTGTGACATTTGTGATTGTACAATAAAAAGTCTTGGTTTTTGAGAAAGAAAAACAAATGTTGAATTTTCAAAATTTGCAATTGCATCACAAAATGTTTCAAAACATTTTCTTTTTTTTAAGTACAAAAGTCTCAGGTTTTGCTAATCATGACAAAAAAGTCACGATATTGCTAAATCGCGATATTGCTAAATCGTGATATTGCTAAATCGTGATATTGCTATAATGGGCATTTTAGATTTTTTTTTTATGAAAAAAATCTAAAAAATTTGTGATTATTGGAGAAAAAGAAATTGTGATTTTTAGTACAGAGGCCTCAATTTTATCATGAAATTTGACGATTTTGTGAAATTTGAGATTTTGTGGCAAAAATCCGTCTTTTTTTTCATTTTCATATAAAGAATAACCTGTCTTTTAACGGTAACCATGGTGATGATGTTGCCCAGGATGAAATCAGTTTTTGACACCCCTGGGCTACAAAATAAAGCAATGAATATCCAGCTGTTTTCTTTTGCATTGTTTTCTTGATACACTCATTTTTTTGTGCTTTTAGGGTACAAATTTGGCGAGACAGATCGGTGCCGTGGCCTACGCAGAGTGCACCTCAAAGTACTCGGAGAACAGCGTCCGCGATGTTTTCCATGTCACCACCCTGTCTTCTGTGTCCAACATTTGCCGGCCTCAGCTCAAGCGTGCTGGCTCACGTCGTGGCCTGAAACGGATCTCCCAGCAGCCTCCTCGGACTGAGATTCATGAGCCCACGCCTGCAGTCAGAAAGACCCGAGCCAAAAGCTGCGTGCTGATGTAGGACCAGAGCCTACCAGTGACTTGGCTGATGTGTGCTGATGTGGACATGAGCCGTACTGCACATGAACTTAACTTATTGGTGAATCCTTGTCTCATTGCACTGCTTAAAGGACGATGTGGTGAAAGCAAGAATGACTGCTGTCACGTGGAGCTCTTTGAGGGATTGTTTGTTCATTTTTAGCAAAGCGCGACTTGTTACTTTTTCTTTGTGGCTGTGTTCTCATCAGGGGAGTCCATTGTAGCGACTGAAGCTATTTTCCTTTAAAGCCGTCACACGATCAAGATGACAACCACAAGCTGGCTTACAAGTGAACCAAAGGACAGAAATTACTATGTAGAGATTAAATCATTAAGAGATTAAAGATCATTTTGCAGGAAGTGGGTGTAACAGAGCTGGCGTTGACCTCTATAGTGTTTTTTTTTGTTGGAAATGCTTCTGTCTTCAAGTGTTTAAATTAATGAAGCACAATGATGCACAAAAGAGTTCTGAGAAATCTGTAAATATCAGGGAGTGAGCTCTGATATTTCTGCTTCATATGATGAATTAAAAAGAAAATCTGGGGAGACAAAAAACAAAAACCCGTGGGCTGAGATGACAGTAACCTTCTTAAACCACAAGTGCTTTAATATGGAAGATTAAATAATGACTCACTATATAATACTGAAGTGTTGTGTAATTAATGTTGTTCTAACTATCCACTAAGAAAGTTTCAGAGTGTTCAGAGGATGAATATATATTGTACATGTGATAACAAAATAATAATAATAAAAAAACTTGGTCTGCTAAGTGGTGGAACATCATTAATGTCTTCTTCACTTGACAATATCAAAGCAAATTTCTAGAAAAGGCAATACAGTGGAGTTATTGTACAGCTAAAGGCTTTTAAAGCAGAGACGTTTCATCACCCATTTCGGGGTTGATGTAAAATGTGGAAACTATTGGATTAAGAAGATTTACACAAGCTGGAAATCTTAACTTTTACTGCCGTTTCCTTCGATTTTTCCAGCATGCCCATGATTGCAGAGCTACTTATATTTAGCTGGTAGCATTTACTCTTTTGACCTTCTAGTACTTATAGGATATTTAAAGATGAAGTTGCAGAGCTAAAATATTGCACATGTGCTGCTGAGTTTTAGAAGCAACATCACTGAAAACCAGACTCAGTGCTGCAGTCAGCGTTGAAAATACAGCTGCAGTCCAAAAAACAGAAGAAGCTGGGACTGTGTGGAACCTGAAAATAATATTAAAAAAACAATACACTGACTTTAAAAATGGTAAGTACCAAAGATATTTCTTGTATTTTATTCTCATCACTTTTCTTTTGTTAATATACCCTGCAGTTCAGTTTTTAGTCCTTTGTGATGTTGTCATTCCTTCTTGCAGGAAACAAAGTAATTAATATTTTCTTGTATCTATTTGTCTGTGCGTTGCTATGCAATAGTACAGGGACACTGGGGGATCAGATGTATAAACATGTGATTTTATATATATATATATACATACATACACACACACACATATATTAGTTTCTCTGTTAAGGATAGGTCAGTGGAACGGCAGGCATCCCTATTCAGAATCCACACGGTCTTCATTCTCAGCTATGGATTTGTGTAGAATTTGAGTTTTGTCTTATTTAAAAAGAAATTTAAAAAAAAAACAAAAACTTGCATATCTGCCTTGAAGAGTTGATGAATTTGTCTAAAGTCACAATGTACTTTTCTATATTAATGATAAAAGTGTATATTAGCTTTGCCAACGGCACTGATATAACCTGCTGTTGGACTTGTTGCTGATGATAGTCTGGATGGTCCTCTGGGATGGGCATCTTCACCCTGTCTGTCTTATCTCAGATTGTCCTGAATCATTTAATATCAGCAACAACAACAACATTGTTTATCCACAGTGGTCTCTCTCTCTCTCCCTTCCCCTCTGCAGGTCCTACCATGGTAATGCTGTGCTCATCCCCCTCCTCTCCCAAGCTTTTCATCTTTCATCTCCTGACCATCCCAGCGTTTACCTACACCTGCCTACTAGATGCCACTGTAGGACGCCAACTAATCTGCAGTCTGGCCCTCCGACCACCACATGTGTATACATTTTTGTGCCTCTGCTCTCTCTCCTGTGTTTCTCTTCATTTCTTCCTTTACTTTGCTGGCTTTCGGCAGGAGGGTCCCCCCAATGAGTCAGGTCCTGCTAAAGGCTGTTCCCCCCCCCCCGAGGGAGTCTTTTTGCGCCGCTGTTCATCTCACCATGTGTTCAGGGTCATGCTCTGGGCTTCTGTGACACATCTAGAGCTATATATACTGTATACATACAATTGAACTGAATGCAGGTCCATATTGTAGTGATTTCCAAAGTTGTATGTGGTTGTACGAGTTATGGATGAATGACAGTGTTGAAGAGTTATTTGAGGCAAATATTATTTGAGGGAAATGAAAAGGCTCCATCCTTTTCACACTGAAATTCCTCCAGATTCTTAATTATTAATGGATCAATCAAAGTATATGATACCTAAAATGTGCGGTTGAAGTGAATAACTTCTTAAACATTAAATATCTAATAGCAAACTAAATCCATCTCTTGTTATGGTTGATATAAAACTCGCTCACTGTTCTCCTTCTTCATCTGAGTATTCCCTTCGCAGAATATCACCAAAGCAAATGCATGATGTATGCTTGGATGCATTAATGAGGATCTGTGGTACTGACGAATCATCGGTGATCTGCTGTCAATAGACACTCACAGCAGCTGTCCATGTTTAAATCACCTAAAAATCAATGTGATATGTACTTTCAGTGTCAATCACAGCTGGCCTCTCACTTTCAGATAAAGAAGAGGGGAAAAAGTAGCAAAAAACACACAATTAATTGCTGGTTATGTTATGTTGCTCATGTTGACTTCAAAGAATCCACTCAAGCACATGCACAGATACTGTGCTCTACTCAGTAAATAGACTACTTTTGCCTAAAGATGATAACTGGCACATTAATTGTTCATTAAACAATCAATAGCTGCCCCCTATAAAAATCAGCAACTCTCCAAGCCGAGCCAATTACTTGCACATACCCCTACAATCTTCAGTATATGATTATATTTTCTTGGTATTAAAAGTAGGTGCCGCTTTTCTAGTCTCTATTCATAATCCTTCAAGCCTGACCTTTAACTGTGACTTTAGTTCAGTTTGTTTTCCACCACCATGGATAAGACCCCAGAGCAACTTTCTGCCTTCGTGAGCTACAGCAAAGTGACATTTCACAGCATCGCTGCCATGTTCTCTTGCATGGAGCGCGAGGTCGCACCACATGCCGGAGGCCAAACCGGGGCAAAGCCCAAGTCATCGTGCAGATCTCCATGCACACAAAACAGAAACAATCCTCACTCTGTGTGTGTGTGTTTGTGTGTGTGTGTGTGTGTGTGTGTGTGTGTGTGTGTGTGTGTGTGTGTGTGTGTGTGTGTGT
>JBAMYA010017000.1:0-17050 GCA_037176975.1 Arrhamphus sclerolepis | reverse complement strand
TTTTCTTTTCTTTTCTTTTCTTTTCTTTTCTTTTCTTCTCTTTTCTTTTCTTTTCTTTTCCCAAAGATGTTCAGTAACAACACCGGGTGTCCCCATTCACAATAGCCGATATTAAAATTGTGTAGCATTGTAAAGTTGTGTTGTCAAAAGGGCACATATAGTATTGAAATTTTCTTAAAATTTCTGCCAGATTGAATAAAACTCGTAGTTTACAAAAGCTAAAAGACCCTTTCCAGTACTCTCTTCTATACTACCATATATAGTATATGGCGACTGTAAAACAAGTACAATGCCAGGTTGTTGAAATGTCACATTAAAAGTGACAATTATCCTTTCTACCCTGTTTTTCAACGGCAGTCACTGTCACATTTAAATGATTTTGCAATGTTCACAGTTCAAATCCTTCAGCCCTCTCTCTATTGATGTTAATTCTTTTTAGTCTTGGAAGAGTCACATGATGTAATGTAGGACAGGAAGGCTGCCACAACGTGGAAAGTTATCAGCAACATCCAGCAAATCTCCTACTTCTTATTTATATGCCTTGCTAAGTAGTTTTTTTGTGTTTTTTTTGTTTTGTTTTGTCTTTTTGTTGTTGTTTTTTTATATATATATATATATATATATATATATTACCAAATTGTGTAATTTAAATCCCATACAAAGTCCTGGCTCCAAATATTTCTTTGCACTTAAAATATCGCCTTCTTGCTGCAGTCAGAACAACATTTCGAAAATTATTACGTGTCTGGTGTCAATTAAATTGCTTCAATACCACTGAGTATCCAAAAACTTTTGGCCGTTCACCTACCCTACAGCAACACCACTATCTCTCTGTTTAACATGAAATTAGCGATTTTACAAGAATTTGTGATTTTATGTCAAATTGTTTCGGTTTTGTGACATTCAATGTTTTACTACAAAAAGTTGTAGTTTTAAAGGTTCAATAAAGTTTAAATCTGATTTATGTCAGCATAGGTAAATAAAGATAGTTTGTCAATGTCACATAGATGTCACCTCCTTCATATGTAACCTGAAAACCTGCAGTGTTACATAACACTCCAGCCCACTTTCTGCTGGACTCTGTAGGTCTGAACCTCCATCTGCAGCTCTCTTAACTTGTAGGATACGAAGAAGGAAAATCAGTTTCTCTTAAGAACAAAACATGTATTTTTCTTCACTCCAGACTGTTTCTCCAACCTTGGAAAGTTTCTAGAAGCCTTCACTCAGCAGCTGACGTTCAAACGAGAAGCTGTTTCAGCCACATTGGCATCATAACCGCTACCTGTAAGCGCCAGCCTATAAACGCCAACATTTTCACGTTAGACAGTATGCCGACTAACAGCGTGAAATTTAAAGCAAAAAAACAACAACAACAAAAGATCTATGCTGCCCCTGTTTCTGATGGGGAACCTCGCTCACCTTCTGGATGTTGGCTCCACTTCCTTTCAGAAAGCACCTCCATCCCCATAAAGACAGCAGTCGTTGGTAAAGTTGAAGCTCTTTTTCTGCAGCTTTACAGACTGACTTTAAAGCACTGCATCACTTCTCTGTACCCCAGCGTGTGATTGATCGTTTGGACACCCGGTTCATACCTGTCATGGGTCCCGCAGTACTCTCTGCGCTGGCGGGGAATTCCCCGCAAACTTCTGCTGTCTGTCTTGGGGTCCACGAACAGCTGACACCAGGGTCTGGCTCCCACCAAGTTTGAAGTATTGAATGCTGGGTCTCTAAAAGAATTGATTTTCTGCCTGAGCGATGATAGTTTACTGTTTTCTCTAAACTTCCTCTGAACTATCTCCATTCACCAGCTTTGAACTAAGTTTATTTGAGCTGCAATGCTCTCATACAGTCAATCATACAATCATAAAAGTGATCCACCCCAATAAATGTCTTATAAACACTAATAATAAATAAAGTATAAAAGTACAAGTAAAGTACAAAAAGGCAATTTTCGGTAAAATAACATTAAATCCCTTATTTAAAGAGCTCACAAAACAAATTTAATCAACCAGTTTATGCAGTTTATGGGACCTTTAAGTTATAAAGTTGTGATTTTGAAAATTTATGATTTTATAACTTAATGCTATGATGATATATTAGGAAGTTGCAGTGATACAAAATTCAATTCTGTTATATAAAAAAAAAAATCTTATGTCAAAAAGTCACAAATTTTCAAAATTGAGATTTTATGATGGCTTTTTATGATGAAAAATTGAGCTATTGCAAAATACGCATTTTATAATAAAGTTGTAATTTTATGTCAAAAAGATGCAAAAGTCAATTATTTTACTACAAAGTTACAATGTTAAGTTTAAATGTCGTGCTTTTTAGGATGTTCATGATTTTGCAGCAAATTGCTGATTATATAAACTTTTATTATATCATTTTTACTTTTAGATATTTCAAATATTGTAATCTTACAGCAAAGTCTTATGAAAATGTTTTCTTTAGTTGTCTTTAAGTTTCTTTAATTGTTTAGCATCTTTAGTTGTAAAAATTAAATTATTTTCACTCAGATTAAAATTAGCACTGTTACCTGTCAGTAAGAAGGTTTGTGGTTCATATCCAGGCAGGGGCCCTTCTTTGTGGAATTTTTGGGTCCCCTGCTTTTGTGGGTTTTTCTGAGAACATTCCCAAAGTTTGTGTCAGGTTAATTGGTGACACAAAATAATGTGTGTGTGTGTGTGTGTGAATGACTTGGACAATTGAAGATCTTTGATCTAAATTAGACTAACCTGTTAAATAAATGTTAGTAATCGTAATATTATAGTTAAGTTTCATTTAACTGATTTTGCCTCTTCTCTTGGCTTGAGCATTGAAGACAGTATCAGTTTCGGATTTTGATATCGAAAGATAATACCCAACCCTAAATGTGACTTTAGACTAGTTTGTTACTGTAACTGTTGTACACACCTGTGCATATTTTCCTTACGGGTGGTAACTGTATCTCACAACTCATCATGGAATGTGGTTCTATTGTCTCCCTTTCATTTACTACCCCAATAAAAATGCTATTCACTTGGGATTGGTCAGGCTTACACCCGTTTTTGTGTGTTTGTTCTCTCTTTTGAATGATACCAAGGAACAGCAGCGAAGGCATCTGTCCTAAACACTAATGAAATCTTTCAACCAAAGTTTAACTCTAAATCAGCCGTTATCAAATGAAGGGAAAACAGTGCTTTTCAGCAGATCAGTGGGCTTTGTGCTGCTTGAATGCACCGCTCAGTTTGGGTTCAGTTGGGTGTGTTTCTGTGTGTGAATACACGCCTGAGGTCATGGGTGTGTCTTGTGAGTGCGTATGTGTTGGCAAGGGATGGCAATGTCTCAAGGTCATGTTGACAGTCCACACACAGACAGCGCCAGAGGAAAGCACCAGCTTTGTTGACCCACTTTGTATGTTTTGTGTGTGTTTGTGTTGTAGCCTGGTTCTGGCCAAGTTGTTTGCTCAAGAAATGCTCAGTGCCAATTTGTGCAAGAATCTGTTTGTATCACATAATTAGGCATGCACAGTACTGTGCATGTGCTCAAGTGCATACATTCGGTGTGTTGAGTAAACTTTTACTCGTGTGCAAATAAAACCTCATCTGGCACAAAGTATACAGTTGACATTATGTGTCTGCGCATGTGCAGTCAAGAACAGTGTGTTAGTTTGCCGTTTTTGTATTAACAAGATGAATGGATTGCATATTTCTTGGGTTCCTTAGAAGAGTCTAAGGAAAGATAAATATCAAGATTAAATACTTGTGCCAAGCTTTGGTATGTGTGTGTGTTGATAGTCAATCTATCATGAATTTCCAACGAACGTAGAGACAAACAAGTGCTATCTGGATAGCTGGTATGTTCTTCCTCTAAACAACACAGGGTATTTTGAGGTTTGGGATCCACCCTGCACTTTGAGGTGTAGTCACAAACACTTTTTCTTGGTGTGTGTGTTTGTGTGAACAAATTTTGTCAGATATTTGTATGTTAAGCTTTTTCTTTCGTTTGTTGGTTAATTAAATTAACTAACCAAATGTCATGGCAGTACATTCTATTTATGAAAATAAAAAATTTACATTTATCTTGATCAGCCACAACATCATGGCATGGAATGAAATTTTAGTTGAGCAGGGAGCAAAATTGAGTGGACTGTTCTGATGTGACTTTGAGCAGATGGAGCGAACACCTACGTGAGCGGGGAGCGGAAATTCTTAGTGCTCAGCTCTGTTCACATGCTCTGCTGGGCACAAAAACAAATATATGTAAGACTAGCACGATAATCAATGTGAACCACTAAAGAGCTCCCGTCAGTGAGCAGTGAAAGTCGCCAGAAAATGTCCCACTTCTTCTCTAATATGTTTGTTTGCTAAACAGGTACATTATAATGTTAGGATCTGACGTTAAAACACCTAAAGCAGGGGTACATTTCCAATGCCTTTTATTGAATCAATATGATAATGGATCAAACTAAATGTAAGTGCAGTAAGAGAGTTTGAGCAGTGCTGCGTTTTTAACTATTAACTCTTTTACTAGCATTATCTGATGTAAAAATCTGATTTGTCTTCCAGAACGGGTGGATCCCAGTCTGGAGGGCAGTCGAATTTGTGCAGGCCAGGTGCCAGGCGGGGGAAATGTGGACTCCTCAATGAGCGCAGTACCGGAGGAGGGACCAAAGAGGAGCAAAGAGGAGCTGAGGGAGCTGTGGCGGAAGGCCATCCTCCAACAGATCCTGCTGCAGAGGATGGAGAGGGAGAACCAGAAACTACAAGGTGAGCTGAATGAACAGGGCCTGTGTAGGAACGATGTATTTTTGTGTTCTCACACAAAAGTACTTAGAATAATTGTGCAGAAACCGCGAAGTAATTTATCCTTATAATGAAAGTTGACAAACATTACACAATCATGTGGTAACAACCACATGAAATAGTCAATGTGTAGAAACATTGATGTAGCCTACATAACTAAACACCAAAAAGTAAAGCTACATCCGGTGTCACTCATTTATAGCCAATACAGAATCACTTAAATTATTGATAGGCCCTCTTTAGACCTGGTATTCACATTTGTCCTGTGTGATTTGATCGCAGGTGGAGAGCTCTAAGCACATCTGTTCACACCTGGGATTAACATTGATAATTCGCTATCAGACCTCCCTCCTCTGTCCTATGTACAAATGGGCATGTAGATCATTACTGATTAATTTTTTTACTTGCAAAAGGCCACAGTACTCTAAACCACTTTATGTATCCTGGAAAAAGAATGCTTTTTCCATTTGCTTGACATTAAAAGTAAAAGACATTTACAACCAACAGCACATCATGGTTTATTGTTTTAAGTTGTTTTGGCTCCAGCTTGTTGTTTTAGACTTTAATGTGACACCCTTGTTGCCTGAATGAGTAGGTCCTTCTACACAGGAGATGCAAATTATGCCGGCAGTTTTTCAGTGTGACCCATTTAATTTAGTAAGACCCTGTTGAAACCTGGTATTAACATTTGTCCAGAGTGATCCGATCTCAAGTGGACAGTTGTAAATATTTATATTCAAGTGGCATTAACACGCATGTTCATATGCGTCATGAGTGGCAGCTCCCAATCGTATTGCACATCCAAAACCATGGAGGATTATAAAAGGCTTCAGAGATATTAATACAAAAATGAGATTGCTTGGAAGTTAAAAGAACTTAGTAAGCAGGTCAAAACAACACAGGCAAGTTTGTGATGATGTGTTTGTGTGTTGTTGGTTGTCATGGCTCCCGCTTGTTGTTCATCATTTAGGTATTTTTTTGGCACTGTTGTGTGAGTACATACAACCTATTCAGAAGTCATGAGATATATAGGCAGGACTTCAAAGTAACACATGTACTGCATTTACACTGTGTAAAGAATGTGGCCGCATGTGGCCCAGAAAACCTACAAATGTACTTAGTATCAATTTTCAAATTATTCAAATTTAGATACATCGTGGGTGCATTTACACTTGAACAGAAGGCCGTTGACTTGTTTTGGGATTATTTGGGCTGGATGTTAATACCTGGCCAAAGCAAAGTTTTAGTCAAAGACTTCAAAATGTGGAATCCTTATAGACTATAGAAGGATTTTATACGTACATCAATCACTTATACTATTAAATCAGAATGCATTTGACTCAGCTTCAGTCAGAAACTCTTTAGAATGACTTGTCAAAACTTTTAATGAGTTGGTCTCTATAGAAGCAAGGAAGACAAATTGCTGTTGCGGAATTGCCGTCATGTTGGGTAATTTACAATTCATCTTTTTTTTTTTTTTTTTTTACTACCTTCAGAAATATTAAATAGCCCAAAGAAAAATGTCGCATTTGTGTGTGTGGCCGCACATCCCTTTTTGTTGGCAGGCACATATTAGGGTGTGCCAAGCGCACCACCCTTATCCTGACCCAGTTATACCTATACATAGCTTGAGGTGCGTCACACCTTTAACTACCTGTTTTATATATGAACCATCAATTCACACACCCAATAAAATTCCCATCAGGCAGACAAAGGTGTGTTCAGTGATATTTCTGTTTCAGTAATTGGCAGTAGCGTCACTCACAAACTTGCTCACTTCGATTACACTAATCACAGCCATACTTAATAGCTTATTGTGTGCTCCACCTTTCTGTGCCATTTACTGATCTGTCTGGGTGGAGCTCAACTCCCAATCTTGTGTTCTGCGTGTTTCTTCCATTGCTGCCTGGTTTATGGGTCAACTAGGAAGGTGTTTGTGTTTGCGTCTGTCTTTTCGCATGTCTTTGTCAGCTCCAGGGTGGGGCATCCTGTCCCATTCTGTGTTATCAAAGGCGGAGTGTTCCGGCAGCAGAGAAGGGAGAGAAAAGTAAGAGTGGGAGGCAGGGAAGCAGGGAGACGTCAGAAAGTGGATAGACTGAGCAGCAGCTGGGCTGCCGCCAATCAGCGTGTCCTGATAGACTAGACCCTGCTTGCTCTAGACAGATGATAAGACGGGCAGCACACCACAGTTTCACCGCCAGCATCTATTCTTACTCTGGGTGTGTCAACTATTCGCACCATCGAAGTTGTCCTTTTCTTTCTTTTTTTATGTAGAGTTCACTTTCTGGGTCATTCTGGCAACTTTAATGTCTTTGATTTCTGATGCCATACATGTAGAATTGCTTAGAGATGATTTAACCCTTTTAAGTTGCTCTGTGCCTTGTCACCTTAAGAGTGTGTGTATTCTAGTAGTCCTGCGAAAGCAGCTATAGTGAGATTTTTTTTATTGCTCTGAGTTATTGAAATTCCCTTTTTTCTTGTGGAATGATTAGTCCCATTAAAAAAAGAATAGGTATGTAAAAGAGTAAGATAAAAAATAAAAAAAAATGCAGAAGTGCAATTGTAAATATGACAAGAAATGTTACTTTTTGTTGTTGCTGCTGTTGTTTTTAAATTACTTTTTTCTTTCATATTTTTCAGTTTGTTTATTTTTGTAAAAAGAAAATGAGTAATAGATTTTTATTCCATTAACTGCTTCTTCCTATTAAGAGGTAGTTAATGAATGGATCCCAGCCATCTTTTGAGCAAAAGACGGGGCTTCACCCTTGACAGGTCACGAGGCCATGGATGGAGGATTTTCTATTTTTTCCTTTTTTTTTCATGTTTATTTATTTAAACATTACTGTTGTCTCTAGTTTTAGCTCTGAAGCAGTTGTGTTTAAGCTTAGTTGGCTTCCTAACCCCAGGGCTTTGAGCCAGGTGTGTTTGCAAACAGCTTGTTTTCTTTCAAACCACCTTCTAAAATCTTAGAGGTTTTCTGGAAACATATCTTTACAACAAAAAGGTGTTTATTTGTTGTGGTTTTTTATTTGTGTATTTATTTTTTAATTTTCTACATAGGAACATGAAGTAAAAAGCAGTTAGGTCAACGTTCGACTTTAGTTTGTGTATCTTTAATTGTTGACCCAATTTGTGCCTCTCTCCAGGCTTGTAAAATAAGCCTTTGCTAATATTACATCTTCAAGACCTAAATTTGAAGTTTGCAGCAACTTGTATGAGATGCAGTTCGACTTCCTGTGGGGATCACAGAATCTGATGGGTCAGAGAATTTACTTTTAGTCTGGAAGTGCAGCAGGTCACGTCTTCCAAATGCAGGATTAGCATTATGTTCTCACTTTTTGTCACATTCTGTGAAAAATTTCCAAAATAAAAAAAAAAACAAAAAACAAAGCAAAGCCTGTTCTTCATACGAAGCTCTGGCTTCTTAAACTGTAAACTGAGTGGACAGAGCCTGTCCTAAAGCCAGAACAAACATTGCTCGATCCCAGTCACCAACAAGTGCTGATGTTTTTGCTCACAGACATAGACTGGGGGAGACAGGAAGAGGACATGAGAGTTCATGATGGGGTGTGTTTTCTCTGGTAACACTGGAGGAAATGGGAGAGAGGAACTAGCTCTGTTTTTTTTTTTTGATGATTGGTTTCAAATATTAAATAATGTAACGGCATCTACAAATCGCATACCCTACCTTTAAAAAAAAAAAAGATTTGCTTTTCATAAAATAGATGGGTGAGGATAAATGAAAATCCATTTCTTGTTTCACATTTGTATATTTCCTCATTCATTTCTGTGTCTATTCTGGCATTTATTATCCTTTTCTCTTATTGACATATTGCCTTTTTTGGTAGTTGTATCATTTCATAGTTTCCTGGACGGTATCAGTGCGGGTTGGGAAGAGACGTGGCCTGTTGCCTCCCTCTTGTCCCAAAGTGATGACATCACTCTCCTGAGCGCAGTGAACTTGCAGCTGCACAATGAGTGTGCATGATCGGAAAGGGTGGGGCATCTGCTTGGGGAAGGGGGGAAAGTGCGGCCAATGGACAACAGAAATGTGGGATTAACTCAGTAGAGAGAGCTCGGCTGAAAGGGGAAAAGCGAAGTACAGATGGGTTGTGGGTTAAGAGATTGAGGGAGGCAGAAAGGAAGGGTGTCGTCAGAAAAATAGGAACAGAAGAGGGGACTTGGGTGTGCCCTCACCCTTTTTGATCACTGGTGTCAATCAACATAGTAACGGAACTCTTAAGTTTGTGTTTGTTTTTTTAGAGGTTAAACTGAAATTTCAGCAGCGGGATGACACGATGACTAAGATTTATTGACAGCGTTTACTAACAAAAGTGAAACATTTGCATTGTATTCTGAACCTCTGGGGCATTTTTGAAATGTCCAGTATTATTGTAAAATTGGATCAAAAAGATCTGTGTGTGTTGTTAAAGTATTTTTTAGTATAGATACATTCATGAAATGATTGTGAAAACAGTGGGAAAGTACTTACAGTGAAGAATTTACAAATGAAATATTTCCACAAACTACAGGTGCCCATAGGTACATACACAGCATTAATTTATTTACTTTGCACCTCAAGTGTTTTCACTTTCCCTAACTATTCTCAGATTGAACAGATTTCTTCCTTTTACAATTTCATAGGTGGGTTACTGTTCTTTGTGTAGTTAACAGTATTAACCTTGCCACAAACAAAAGTGCAGGAGTGCAATACAAGTTTCGCGTTATTACTACAAAACCACAGCAAAAGGTTTGTGAATGAAGGTTTCAGTTTGAATATTCAGATTATGATTAAGTTTCAGATATGCATTTAGCTACATATCATTGAATTAGATTCTGCAGTTACTTTATACCTCCCTTTTTTTATTGTTTGAATTTCCCTTTGGGGATTAATAAATATATATCTATCTGTCCATCTAAATCTTTTGTCGTTGGTCAAATATTTGTGTGTATAAACAATAGCAAAGGAATAGCATGATCTTGATTACAGTCAGGTGATTATATGACGGTTGTGACAGATAGAACAAAAACAATGGATTTGGACATGTCCCAATATGGAAATATATTGTCTTCTGTGTTTCTGCTGCAGCCTCAGAAAGTGATCTGCAGAACAGGCGTCTGAAGTTGGACTACGAGGAAATCACCCCGTGTCTGAAGGAGGTCACTTTGGTGTGGGAGAAAATGCTGAGCACTCCTGGAAGAACAAAGGTCAAATTTGACACAGAGACGATACACGCTGCAGTCGCACAAGGTACAGGAGGTCTCATTGAATTACTTCTTTTGAAATTCAAAGTATTATCAAAATATTGACCATAGCTGAACTCCAAAGCTTTAAATCTTAAAAATGCATTGTTGCATCACTTCTTGTGGTCAGATTTAGATATGTGATACGTCAGATACGTGGAAAATGATTTGCTCATAAGCCAATCACATTAAACCATTCAAACGGCGCTATCTCAGACAACACACGTACATCTGGTCGATATCAGCTATAAGAAAGCACATTGGCCCACTAATTATAACATCGGCTGAAGAGGTGGATCTTTTCAGTTATTTTCCCAGATCATCAAACCTTTGGGCTCGGTCAGAGTTGGGTCGACCTACTGCCGCTGGCACGCAACAGTCAGCACACATACATTTTGCTGACGTCGGCCAGATAAAAAAGTTTTATTGGCCTAACGGCTCATGAAGAGCGTTTGCTCATTGGCAAGATACAAGAATGCCGATGTTTCAACCATAGTCCGTTAGCACAACGTGTGCTCAGGCAGCTTTAGCTCAAGAGGCTGAGTAATAGTCTATCACTTAGTAAGTGGTGGGTTCGATTCCAGCTCTGTCTTTTGTTAATATTATTAATTTTTTAGGGTAAGTTTATAAACATAAGTCCATGGTATTCTTGTAGTATTCTCCATGGTATTCTCGCCAAAAAAAATAGAGATGCGAGAATACCATGGAAAATACTACAAGAATAACATGGACCGATGTTTATAAACTTGTGCAAAAAAATATCTTTATTAACAAAGGCAAAGCGGGAATCGAAACCAATATTTACTGAATGACAGAATGTTTCTCAGCCTGTTGAGCTAAAGCAGCTCCAGCGAAACTGCTGCGCTAGTGGAGTTATGATTGAAATATCAGCCCTTGGTATTCTTCTATTTTGGACCAACATCTGGGTGATATCTTGCCAATGAGCAAATGTTCTCCATGCGCCGTTTGGCTGATAAAACTTTTTTATCTGGACGATGTCAGCAAAATGTATGTGTGTGGTCTGGGGCGCGCCAACAGCAGTGGGCTGACCCAACTCCGACCGAGCCAAAGGTTTGATGATCTGGAGAACTAACTGAAAAGATCCACCTCTTCAGCCGATGTTTAATAGATGTTATAATTAGCGGGACGATGGACTGTCTTATGGCCGATATCGGCCAGATGTACGAGTGCTGTCTGGGATGGCGCTGTTTGAATGGTTTAATGTGATTGGCTTATGAGCAAATCATTTCCCACGTGGGATGCTTTCTTATGACTGGTTGAAACAGGGAAGATATCTGATCGGTTGCTGATTATTCCGTGTTTAAAAAATGCATTTGTGAGTTGAGGCACATCAGGTGATATTCAAAAGTCCACAGACCAGAAGCCATTTGTAAATCAAGTTATACTTGTGTGTGCACAGAAATACACGTGTGAATCTTGTCCTACACATTTGTGACTGTTGAGACTATGCTAACTCCATATGTCTCGAACTGAAAAGACCTGAAGTCCAAAACATCTATTTATGCACATAGTTTGTTACAAACTGCAAGCTGTGCTGAAACTTCAGTCACACTTAGATAGCAACTTGGAGTGTTGTAGTTTTGGAATCACTGTTACACCTCAAAATACATACAACTGTTTGGTCAAACAAATGATTTATGTTCATGCAGTAAGTTAAACCAATTATGGAGTTTATGACAGATGTTCTTACACTCTTATACCTTTTGAAGTAATCATGTCAGTTATTCTCTTGATTTGCATTCTTCGGGCATAGTTTGAACTGAGTTTAAACTTGTCAGTCTGTCTTCTCTTACAGGTGTCCCAAGGCAGCACCGAGGAGAGATTTGGAAGTTCCTTTCTGAACAGTACCTGCTCAGGCAGACGGTCCCTGCCCGACCCCCTTCCAATCACACTCCTTACAAAGAGCTGCTGAAGCAACTCACCTCACAGCAGCATGCCATCCTCATAGACCTGGGTATGTTTTTCACATATATTTTACAGCTCTTTAAGGCTACGTTCACACTGCAGGTATTAATGCTCAAGTCATATTTTTTATTTATTTATTTATTTTTTTGCCAAGATCTGATTTTATTTATGTGGTTGTTTGCATTATTATTTTGAATGCGACCATATGAGACTCACAGGTTTTTGTGAAGTGGAAGCCAACAAATTCATGAACAAATTATGATGAGAAGGAGACTGAGGAAAAGGGGAGCAAACTTCAGATTGGTGGCATAATTCACATAAATGTGTGGCCGAATATCATATTCACACATGACTAGTATTACGTGGGGACCTGGTCAAAAATTACATCCCTCTGTGTTTTATCCAGTGCATTCGGACAGGATAAGGGAAATCTGTGTTCTATGATAATTTACAGATATTAATTCCTGTCAAGGCCTTACATTTTGTTAAATAACATTTAATTGACAAAAACTATGGAGTCATCCATCCATGTGTCCATGCTACAGCGGAACAGTTAAGGCATAATATACTAAAAAAAAAAAGTGAAACATCTAAACAGGTTACATGAAATGAAATAAACTGAAAGTGTCAGTTTAACTGATGCGACATGTCATGGTTATAAATGTACTATAAATTGGACAGATTTAAAAATGCACAGGCTATATTACAAATAAATATTAATAGATTAAACTATCAAACTTCCAGGTTGTGAAATGAACACACTATGCTACATTTGAATAACAAGATCAAATTTACAGAAATGTAAAAGCTAAATTGCATTTAAAATAAACTAAGCTAAACTATCAAGTATGCAAGCTATGAAGATATATGTTACATATGAATAACTGACTAATGATTGTATTTACATGATATGAAATGTACAGGCCATGTTATAAAAGAAATAAACTACTATAACACTTGAATGCGCATACTAGAGTGCAGGTCATGTGGTATAAAGTATCTTAAAATACTAAGTCCAGAGTTTTAATTGTCACATAGAGTTGATGTGTTGTAAAAGCTGATGTCATCAGTCAGAAAGAAATCCTATATCGGTCCCTGCAACACCAGAGCTTTGGAGAAGGATGTCCAGTGCCCATCCAGTGTGTAGTGGACAGAGTGGTCGGGGTTATACATGATAGATAACAGTTTGTTCAGTGTCCTCGCCACCACAGCTTCCACATGTGAAAGTGACCCAGGTTTGATATGATAAAAGTTTTCATGTCATTTAAGCTGTTCAGACAGCAATAAAAAAAAAATCAAATATGGACAAAATAAAAAATCGGATTTCATTCACTTTTGCCCGCAGCGTTAGCACAGCCCAAGTCATTTAGTCATGTTATGTTCAGATTTTACATGCGGCTCTTTCAAGAGAAGACACAATATATATTTTTTTTATTCTGATTCAGTTCTAATATCTGAATTTGGACATCTTCCAATACTGACACAACCACATAGTGTTGTTAGTTCACTTCAGCTTTGGCTTTCTTTCTAAACAATATACCAGCTGAACACACCCCAAAAACAACATCCAACTGTGGTGTATCTCACTCTTTACAAGAGGACATAATTTTGATAGTAAAAGAGAGAAGTAATTTATACACATTGCAATTTTAAAATCATTGTTTGTATGAAGTGACATCATAGTTACTTTAGTTTTGGTGTTCATCATAGTTCTAGCTCTATTAGTTGTGTTTTAGAGAGTTTAGATCCAAAAACCTGTTTCAATTTAAAATGAAAATGTGGATTGCTTTGTGCATTTGTGCTTTTATGAAACATTTAAACTTCATTCATTAAAGAAATGTATATTTATGTCACAAGATATATAGAGCTCATAGAGTTGAGCAGTCCAACTGAGGACCGCTAATGAACTCAAAATTCTGTAAAGCCAAGATTAATTTTAAAGTATCCAACTAAAATGCTCAGAATCTATCCAAAAAAAAAAAAAAGAGGAAAATCCCCGTTAAGGAAAATAAGTGAGTAAAAGCAATTCTGTTGTATTAAAATCATGTGTATGTGCATAGATGGATGAAGAGAAGAAATTAGAGAGATTAACAACTTTTCATGCAGACTTGCAGACAAGGTTATTAACTTCCAACGAAAGTAGTTGTCAACACAGTGGTATGCTCACAGAGACCACAGGGAAGAGGAACACCCTTAAAATGAGAAAACTTTAACTAATATATGTTTATTTGAACTGCTGGCATTTCTTATTTTCACTGTTTTTTCCATAAATGAATGTGATTTAACATGGCTAAATTAGCATTATAGTTATCAATCAGTAGGTTTGACTTTATTTTTTAACTTCTAAACAAATTAAATGCAATTCAAAGGGCTTGACTGGTTGATTAAACCGCAAAAATGGGCAGTAATGACATGGACAGTAACAAAGTAAGGGAGCAGAGAAAGTTGAGTTGGGAATTGCCCAGTTGAAGATTGTAACTCCAGTTTGTCACGCTAATGAAGTGCTACATTTTAATCTGTGGGTGTGTTTGCATTCTTCTGTGATAGATTTATCATAATTACTTTTCATAGATAAATTATAGCCATAGACTGCACATCAATAGCATCAGTAATAGAAATAGAAACAAACCTTTGGGTGAACTCACCTCTGGAGTGTTTGATCAAGTTTCAGCCATCTTTACCTTAATTTGTTTAGTGATTGTAGGGTGCAGTGCACCTCCTGCCCCCTGGAAACAAAAGCTGATGTCTTGATTTTCTCTGATTTCAAGATGACAATATTCCCCAAAATGGTTAATGGTGAGTTAAAAAAAAATGCACTCAGTGTATTCAAGACTGTCTTTTTGCAGTTGTTTTAAGGGCCAGTGCAAGTTCCTTGAGGAATCTTCTCGATCTGCATCATTTTGGCTCTAAACATGCGAAAAACGAAAAAGTAACTTAGTGAACTCTTCTAGCCACAATGTGCAGCAATGTAATAATACTAATACATCCCATGATGCATAATGGCCAACTTTGAGAAACTTTGACTTCCTCTTATTACAGTCTTTTTTTTTTTTCTTTTTTTTTTTATACTTTTGTTTTTTTATACTTATACCTGGAATGTGTGTATATGTATGTATGCGTGTGTGTGTGTGTGTGTACTGAAAAAAAAGTGATAGATGTACTCGTATACATAATGTTCTATATAACTGTAGTCAATGTTGTCCCTGTCAGCTTTTCACTGATGTGGGAAAAAAAATGCTTTTGCCTTTGTTTTTTGTATCAAAGTCTTGCAATGAACACTAAAGAAAGTATCTACATATTGTAATTTTTCTCTTACTTGAATATAGCACTTTCATGCTCAAAAGCTTCTAACACCTACACCCAGAAAAACCCACATTATATTCACTACCTACACCCCACCCATGACACCCACATATATCTGTACACACATCCACCCACACATCCATCCCTGTAACAAAAACATGCGTTTTTGCTGTTGACCCGAATGTCTTTCATCTGCCTATTGTTCACTCTGCATCACATAAGACAGCGTTAGCAGAATGTGCAACAGCGGTTTGCTGAAATGACCGAATGCAAAGGTGTAATGTTTTGCAACACACATGACGATATCGAGGCGGCAGGGAGGTACGTAGTGTAAAGCTGTGCTCTTCACGCGCTAACAGATTCTTGAACAGTCAAGTCTTTATGTGGGTGAAGGCGAGCTCTCCCACACCTTGCACTTGGACGTCCTTTCCTTCAGGCGGAGGACATGACTTTATGTTCAGAAACATAAGGGCCCCACAGCACATTCCAGGCATACAAACTCACATGTTGTCATTGTCTTCTTCACACACCACATTTTCCAAAGAAAAAAAAAAATCTTCAAAATGAAAATACAAAAAGCTAAAGTGCACGTGCTCGTAATTTACCCTTCAGCCCACACTGAGAATGTTGCTTTATGAGTCTAGATGATCATTATCTTGTCTTCTCTATTTTAACGTGCATGTCCCATGTACAGCCTCCGAGACAGGGTGTGAAGCTGCATTTATATTTGGGTGTGTGTTTTCAGAATACAGGTTTCTATGGGTGTTTTGCTACATATTTATAAACATCAAAGTGTGAAATCTAGCCTTCCAAGTGTGAGCTTTAAATGAGCGTAAACAACCAGACGCTTCAGTACCTTATTGATCACCTTTGTAGACTCGCATTCATATGACTACAATGCAAAATAAAAGCCAGTAAATTCAGTTAATTAAAGTTGAGTTTCTTTGAAGTTTAAGAAGATACTGATAAACAGATAAAAGAAACACAGGCCATACTTTGACACTGTATGCCATGCAAATTTTAGAGGATGATATTTCAAAGCAGTGAATGATGCTTTAATGTATTCTTCTGCTTCAGGTCGCACTTTTCCTACTCATCCATATTTCCAAGCACAGCTGGGGGCAGGGCAGCTGTCTCTTTATAACATACTGAAAGCCTACTCACTGCTAGACCCAGAGGTAATTTCTTTTTCACCTTTTTCATTGTCCATAAATCCCTCCTTTAGGATGGAAACTGAATGTCAACTGTATTACAACTTAAACCTTTAACCCTTACCATGTCATGTTTGTTGTTGCTGTCATTGTAGGTGGGCTACTGCCAGGGCCTCTCCTTCATCGCTGGAGTGCTTCTTTTACACATGGGAGAAGAGGATGCCTTCAACATGCTCAAATTTCTGATGTATGACGTGGGCCTTCGTAAACAGTACAGGCCTGATATGATCATTTTGCAGGTAAATTCCAAACACAGCCTGTATTTCTTTTTTCCTCCTGTTTAGTTAGAATTTAGACTGTCTGTCTGCGTGAAACATTCATTTTGATTACTCTATAACTTTTACCTCACTTGTTAACACACATATTAAAAAAAAGAGTACTTCAGGTCACAATCTTTTTTTTATCTTTTGTTTGTCTTTTCATGAATTATGAAATGACGCATCTGGTCCCTGCTTTTGGCTTTCAGAAACGATTATTTAATTTAATGCAAAAACAATAATTATATTAACTGATTATGCGTCTGCCACATCACGTTTGAGTTATGTCTTGTCTTCCTTGTCTTTTTCTCTTTAGGTTGTCATT
>JBAMYA010016989.1:0-17050 GCA_037176975.1 Arrhamphus sclerolepis | reverse complement strand
AGGGATTCTGGGAGTTGTAGTGTTGGGACCGGTGATCAGAAGGCTGGCGACACTGACCGTGGTAGCTGGGAAGGAGCGGGCATGACAGTTTTCCAGTTTTATCTCTAACTCAGTTAAATAATTAGTTCAACATCTTATGAGATCAGGTTCTATGGAGTAAAATAATAAATAGCATGCTGTTCAGTGCAGTTAACTGCTTAATGAAGTGTATCAAAAGCTTCACGAGGCAATTTTTGTAGTTTGTGATGAAAAAAAAGTTGCTTTGAGTCATTAAGTCATGAAATCAAAAACCTTGTAGTTTGTCAGTTATACAATGAAT
Source organism: Arrhamphus sclerolepis (assembly GCA_037176975.1). Classification (NCBI taxonomy): domain Eukaryota; kingdom Metazoa; phylum Chordata; class Actinopteri; order Beloniformes; family Hemiramphidae; genus Arrhamphus; species Arrhamphus sclerolepis. Next base: position 16,731 of record JBAMYA010016989.1, on the reverse strand, counting down.
TAACAATACTGAACAATAGTGTTGATGCAAATATGTAAAGTTCTGATTGACACTACACTTTCACTTTCTAAATAAGCACCTTTGAGTGGTGCATTATATCACAAAACCTGAATTTGACACAAGTAAAGGAGCACTGACGGCCAACATTCTTCTGTAATGCTACTTTGGACCGTAACATCACAATCCTCACCAACAGATGAAGAAAGTCTACGCTCTGCACTATTGAACAAACACTGATATATTGTGGCCTTGATATTCAGCTGACAGCTCCCTGCACAGACTGTCAGCAAGCTGATCTAAATTACCGATGTGGTGCTGTACAGAAAGAAGTTTACCCCAGCACCTCATCAGTCTTGTATTTCAACTTTTTTTCCACTGGAAAACAGTAAGTTCGTGCATCAACTATGTAAAGGTCTGTTGCTCCAGGCCCCAAGGCCCATCGACCATCTTGTCGGTTATGATTGGCTGGGTGCTTTGTTGCTTCTTACGCTTCGCTTGAGTAGAATAAGTGAAGAGAATTTCAATCAAAGTAGAATATATACCCCTGCTGACTCTGGTCTCTAGAATCAATAGGCAGTCAACACTTTGAGCTTAAGTTCGTGTACTTCAGGGTGACCAATTCCTTATTTCAGTGAAGTGAAATGCCCAGATACTTCCTACTAACTCACAGAGCAAGCATTTATCTATGCAGTGCATCAAATGTTTATATTTACGATGCCGTTGCAGTTGAGATTTTTATTTCTGTCAGAGGCAGGGCTGAAAAGGCCATGAGGTTTCATACACAATGTGTGTCTAAAGATACACATTAGAAACACATTTCAACGGTCCAAGTCAATGTCCAGCAGACTAATAGAAAGCGTATGCCACAATTTTTGTCATCAAATTCTCCAAAACACATTCATGTTGCAGTTATATACTGCATTTAGATTTAAGATGACGTCTTCCACCTGTAATTTTAGGATGTAGCTGCAGGAAGGCCAAATCACCTTGAACTAAGCATATAAAAAATACTAGCTTTATACTATTTTTATTACTATGCTATGTAGTTTTGTCGTTTTCTGTAGTTGTTGTGTGATTGTCCATTTCTCAGTCTTCAGCAAAAGAGAGATAGTTCGGGCAAGTGTGTCAGCTATTTCAGAAAATTGGGCTTCATTAGTTTCAAGAGCTCCTCGGTTGCTTTCTCAGCATACTTGGGAGCGTTATCCATCGCTATCAGCTTTGCTGCATTTGAGTGAATCTGAGAAGACCAACGGTTCATCCTTTATCTATAGCAGCTTTCACACGGCGATTGCAATATAAAGATGTACCGGTGATCCCCTCTATTACATGATCACAGGAAGGTGCAATAGTGTGTGTGCTTTTCACAAAGCATCACAGCATTATGTGAAGATGGTTCGTTTCCTCAGCTTTGCCTCACTCCACAGTCAGCGACAAGTCCCTAATGTCTCCGGCGCTGCTTTAGTCAGAGGGTGACCACGACAAAAAACACCAATAAAGGTTTCCAACTTGCTGTTCCAGTGGGACACACAAGTCTGGCCTGTTATCTGTTATTACCTCCCAAGGTGCTACAGCTGCAGAATGAAACGCTATGTTGCTACACCTCCTGAAATGAACAGTCTGTGTGAATGGGGCTTATACCTTCAGTGATTTCTGGGTCATGGGGTCTCCCAGTTGTTTATTTTTAATATGTGGTGTGATGAAAAAATAGTATTAAATTTTTCCAACCGAATTCCTGCCATCAGGATCTGTCTTTTACAGAAGTCATACCCTTCATGAGTCTTCAAACTGCCTCCATACTTTCTTTTCCTCATCAGAAATGCTTTTCCAGAAGTTGTTTCACTCTTCCAGCTGTTTTATTGATGTATTTTGACTAAATCTTATTAGATTATAGTCCTTTCTGTTCTTGAAGTGAAGATAATCTTGTACAAGGGCTTTACAGGGTCTTTGTTGAAAGAACTGCATAATCATATGTTATCGTCATTGAAAGTGTTTCACATTTGGTTAAATGTTATAAAGAGATTTTTCTTTACCATGTAAAGTATCTAAAGATTCCACTCTAGTGCAGAACTCCCAGGATGTCCAGGGCTTTTCCTGCTGCTGAACTCAGCGTTACGTTCTTTATTTTTTCAGAATGAACCAAACTGTTGAGTTGGCTACTTGGTTTCCTAATCTATTTTCCTTTTTTTAAAGCACTAAGCTGGCCTGTCTCACTTGCATTGAGAGCTCCATGTTGAGGGTCCTTCAAATGCAAATACCGACGTCTGAATATCTTCTATATGCTCGTGGTTTTGGTTCAGGAGATGATATTCAATTCAACTGAAATAAGATATCTTTCTCAGTAATACCATAATTTGTGTAGCTAACTCACTGTATGTCTCTCCAGTTCCAAGGATCAGCATAAATTGACAGTGAGCTTTCCTCTTTTAAGAACAGACAGCGTGATAAAGAGATATTGATCAATGTAACAGACTCAAATGTTCTCCTTCACAACTGAGGTGAGAGATGAAAAAGCGTATGGCATACACCGCTTCAACATATCTACAGTTTTCTCTTCCTAATAAAATAATCTGTTCATCCATGTAAATGTACTTGTCTTTATCTTGTTCAGAACATTTATTGCCTCAGGTTTCTTCCATTTTTGCTCTCTTTTGGGGTTTTTGTGGATTTTTTTTTTTCTCAAGACAAATCAAGGGTCAAAGAACTGAAGATGCTCAAATGTTGATGCTACCTGAGGCATTTTTGTTACATTCAGCTTTTAAAATATGATCAGTTTGACATGATTTGAGTGCTGCTTTCCAATCTGTACTTGCTACCGTTGAGTCTCTGTAGTCATCCTGCACGGAGAGCTAGATTTAACTTCATACTGTAAGGATTCATTTTCAACCTTAATTCAAACAATTTAATTTGATCTTTGCCTAAGCGATAAAACGTACGTCAGGGAAAATAAGTCATTTGATTATGCTGTGACCCATTATGACAACTGGTACATTTATCTCTTGCTTGTGCTGTCGTACTGTGCTGATTCTGGCATTGAATAATGATGAAAAGCAGAAAAATAAACATCTTTGGTGTCTTAGTGAAAGGAAACAAATAAATAGGAATCTAGGATAGCTGAGCTGCTCCACGTGGCTGGCACAGTGTTTTGAGTTAAAAGTAGCACTTTAATTTTATGAAATATTAAAGGCTCGCCAGAGTTGTAATGATTAATCTTGATGAGGATTAAATGTCCATATGTCAGAACCATAAAAACTAGTCTCATAATGGTACTATAGGAAAACAGACTGCAACCGGGGTGGGGGGGTACATTCGTCACCAACCTTCTCATTAAAGCATCTAACATTTGTAGATAGACCGCCAGACACATTGCAATTATATTAACAAAACATGCCACTACATTCCTGTATGTGCCCTTCGTTTTATCAGATAATCACAACACACAGTCATCTTTGACTTACCAGACTTACCATTGTCGTATGCCAGGAAAGTGGCCTCGTACACGTTGTTTTTGACATGCACAGACTCTCTGTCCAGCAGAGCCATGGTGGTGATCTGACCATTGGTCCGGTTAATCTTCAGCCAGTTAGCAGGGTCTGACAACTTGGAGTACCTGAACACACAAACATACACAGGGACAAAGACACAATCAGAACAACAGTTGGTTCATTTTAATCTGATGCACATATTTTACACAAGAACTTTTGCAGCCTACTGTTACTTGAAAGCCATCTGCTCCAAGTCTTTTACTTGTTGATCCAAAGTGCCCATTATCAGGTAGAATGCTCATTACCATAATAAGCGAAAGCAGCCGGGCACCTTTGACATAATATAGTGACACAGAGAGGGGAACATATGTTCGCCAAGCACATGACAGCAGCAGCTCATTAGTATGAGGACCGATAAAAACCCACGTGTAGAACAGCCGAGCGGTGCTCTTAAAAGCAGCAGTGCTCTTTGTACCCACACATCCACTACAGCAACCGTTGCCGTCAAAGCTTCACAAGTCTCAGAGCCTCTTCAACTCAGATGAGAAATTGGAACAGCTGACCAAGCGGAGAGAGTGTGTCAGGTCTAAAGAGAAATGGTTAATGGTGGAACGGGAGAAGCCTCACCGGAGGGTCAACGTGTCACTGAAGTAACAGGAGAGGGGTTCAGAGGCATACGAAGAAAAAAATAAGTAGGTGAGAGAGATCAAAGTTGTGTTACTCTGTAAACATGGTCAGTAGAACATGACAAGGGTGCAAGGGGGCTTAATTAAAGGAGTGCATTGGAGGCTGACAGAAGTTAGCCAGAGGCTGACAGGCATTCAGAAAACTAGTACAACCTCCAGCTAGAGACACTAACTGTTGGTCTAATATCCACAGCATGACAACAAACAGCTGCATGAGACAGACAGGAGCACCCACTATTTTTATATAGCTTTCGGGTCTGTAAAGTCAACCATGAAGAATAGAAGGTTATTCAAAAAACATTACAAATGCATAATACATGTGAAAAGTGTCTTGTGATGTATTTCAAAAGAATATATAGAATTGTCAAAAGATATGAGGTGCAGGCGGCGCATGCTGCGGGTTAGGTTAGCAACATCACCCTTGATCCTGACGTGGTGCATGAGACTCTAAAATATTTGTGTCCTGGTCCTAAATGAGAAGGCTGGAGTTGAGGGTGACTGGCCTCGTATACTGCTGCTTTAACATTAATGCTCTGCACATAAGAATTTCAGATTCACTTCTGAAGGCAAGGCAGTACATAAATAGTACTATATGAGTTAAGTAAGACCACCTATGTGACCTAGAAAATGATCTTACAGTAGTACAGAATTGCCTTCCAGCGATCAAGGACTTTATTAAGGGAAGGGAAAAATGGAGCATTAAGATAGTTCATGTGAAACAAGACATTAAGACGTGTTTTATGTCAAAAAACTAGACGTCAAGCAACAAGGATTTAAGGATAATAATAATAATGCCGAAATCAGGTCGATTACTAGTTTGGCATAAGCAACCTCTTATTGGTCAGATACTCTAGCTGAAAGAAACAGATCTAGTACCTTTTTTTCCTTCTTGTTACACAAAAATCAGAAGGAAAAGACCAGAAACCCTGTGTGAAAGAGGTCTGGAGAATGGTGCACATTAAATTTACGATGATGCTGTGAATCAAAGCAGGAACTTATGACTTGAAAAGACTTGAGCCCATTTGGTATTCACCTTAAATCCCACCTGTGCTTTTCCCATTTGGACAGGTTAAAAAAAAAAGCATGTTTTTCTTTTTTTGGCCTCAGCTGTCAAGTTGTGTTTTCTTTGTTCATGAGCATGCAGCGAACAAAGCAGGAGGATCAGTAAGTTACCTCTCCAGTCCTCCTCCCTGCTGCCTCATTCGAATCACAACAATTGATGTTTCTCAGAGTGTTAAATGCTAAAGCCAGATGAGTGAACATGAGCGGACGAGACAGAAAGACGGTGTTAATGTCAGAAGATAAAGAAATAAGCAGCTCGGCACCCTTTCAGAGGAAGAGTGATGCTCTGGGGAGGAAAGGGGGGTGCCGACTCTTCAACCTCTTTTCTGGTTAATCTGATGGGAAGAACAATCCACGAGTGAGCAGCAGCAGGCAGCCAGCAGACAGTGGGTGAGCTTTCTCTATCTCCCTCTTGTATGGCTCCCATATCTCTTCCCCCCCGCTCCCTCCCTCCTTACTCTCTCCACTTCTGCCCCTTCTCCCTATCTCCTTTAGCTTCGCCCCTCTCCTCTTTCCATCTCCTGCCGTCTCCTCTGATAAATCTCTCACCCACCGCTTTTCGCTTCCTCCGTCTCTACTCATCGCTCTCTTCCTTCTGGCTGCTCCCGCCATGACTGTATCTACTTTGTGTCCCCCCCCACCTCCTCACCACAACCCCACCTCTCCCTTTCTCCCTTCCCTCTCCTTCCGTTTCATCTCGTCCTCCCCATTGCTTTCCTTTTCTTCCCGTTTGACATCCTCGCTCCTTCACTCACTTCCTCTTTTCCCCTCTCTCACTCAGTTTCCGCCTGCAGGACTCTTCAGTAGATTAAGTTCAGCAGTGGCGGCGGTGTTGCTGATTCAGCCACATTCTCTGAAATGACCCAAATCTACACACAAGAGTGTATTTTTCCTCCCTTTCCTCATGCATTCTGACGTATACAAATGCACAATTCTTATTGATCTCCTGCTGTTTGGCTCTTTCATGGGAAAAACAAATCCATCAGTGCCTCGCGTGTGCATGGTCTCAACAGCTGCTATCAGAATCAGTGTTGAGGCCTATCTAAGGTATATTTGCCTTCATTGGCCATCTCCTTCTTCATTTCTCCTGATCACAGTTGGGTTATGATTCTAACAGAGGTGAGAACATCCTTTCCCCCTCTTCAGGTGCAACGTCAAGGCTCCTTGATGCAGAAGTGCTCCACAGCCATGTCTACAAATGAGTTTTGAATGCAGCACATTGACTGTCACTTGCAAATTGGCACGCTGACGACATACATTTTTTTGCTTTCTTTGATATACCCCCATTTTGTTTTTATTCTGTCAAGAACATGGCATTTTTATTGGCAATACTTGAAAGGAAACAGAAAAATAAATCTAAATTTGCTTACATTATTCACTTGTTCTTAGACAGCCCGGTCTGTATTGTAAGAACAAACAGGTTTTTGAGAAAGTTACCAAACTAAAAGTAAAGGTGTCATCGACAAGCTCTAACTTTGCACCATCGATAAGGAACGTAGAGGACCATCTTCATAACAGAGTGAAGTCCATGGACGTAACAACTCTGTGCTACCTACTTTCAAGGTACAGTCATGGACTGTATGAAAAAACTGGACAATCTTCTTTTACTGAAGGCAATTTCTTTTACAAATCCTCTGTAATGTAACGTTTAGAACAGAATATAAGTACCAGCTCTGGCAGCAATACTTACATCAAAATAAATTAGAAACTTCTTTTACTCACACGAAGTTAAGATCTCTTTGTTTTGATGTGGGAACAGTATCAGCTATAGCTTATAGGAAGTGACATCATCGTCTTGGCAGAGATTTGAAGGATAAATGTATTTTTGCACAGGTTGATTGACCCCAGGATGTCAAACACAGGACACTCAAAACTGCTTTGATTCGCAAAATTTTTGGTCCATAACAGAAGTTTAGACTCTTTGCCATCCAATAATAGAGCTTGGGTTGTTTTGGCTGCAGGATGTTCCCTTCGGGATGCTGAAAACAGAGTACAGTTACCATGGCGACACAGCCAAGCAAAGAAGCAATATAAGTTAGTAAATGTATGTTTTAAATGTAATATTTTCAACTTTGATAATGATTATAAAATAAAACTGATTTTTTAATAGAATTCAGTAATGTACCAAGATATTCAAGGGCTTGCGCTAAATGAACAGAAAATAAAGTTAGCTAATGCTTTGTTATACTGTTACTGCTGATTCACACTACAGCAAATCTTCAGTTGAATTTTTAGGCATCAAATAAATCAAATTCTTCTTTGATGTCTGTATTTTGCCATTGCCAAACATAAATAAATGCATACAAGCCACTCAACTGATATTTCTACATTTAAAGTTGGCTTTTTTAGTTAGCTGGGTTGTCTGACTTTTAGTTTTTAGCTTTTTTTTTATTTTTTGCATCGTTTTATGTTACTGTATCTTAATTGTATTCTTGTTTTATCTCTATTGCTGCACTTTGTAAAGAACTTTGTGATTTTATCCATGAAAAGTGGTATATAAATGAAGTTTACTTACTTACTTACTAACCCGTCGTGTGTAGCACGCACTAGCTTACGGTGACGTAAAACAAAGTCATGGGGAAGTTTCATTCCTTTTTCAGCCCTAACTCGGTTTCAAGGGGGTATGGTAGGGGGGTAGCTTGGAGGGGTAAGTGAGGAGCTAAGGTGTAGAAGTTAGACTGGGTCCAAGTCTAAAGCGAAAAGAAAAAGTGAAGTCTAAATTGGAATCCAAAATAAATTATTCATGAGTCTGGTGTGTTAATACCAAAAAGAATGTCAGGCTTTTCATTTAGACCTCAGAAAACTTTGTGTCAACCTTCCATCAAAAGGTGTAATATGTTCCCTTCAAAGCCTAAACATTTCCTAAAAGTGGCTAAAAGTGGAAGTAAACAGCAGCTGAAAACAAAGAGGTTTTAAATTAGCAAAAGTGTAGGAAGTAGAGGATTAGAGAGCAAAGTGACTCTGGTGTGACAGTCGCCTCAGCCACCGAATATGGATTTTCTAATACGTTCAAAGTGATAATCACTCCTTTCATGACAGCTTCACAGAACGCTTTGAGGCCACATGTCATTGTAATGCATGGTAATATATAAACTTTCTCATAAGATAATGTTTCATGACAGCTTTCATTAGACTGTATTGAATTGGATCAATGCTAAAAGAGTTTTCACAACTACAGGGTTTAGTCTCTTTAAAACAATGTTGGGCTACTTTTATTAGTTTTCCATGTGTCATTCATTTTGTTTGGCGTAAATGAAAGTCCTGTTCACTCAGACTCAGAGTATACATAGATGAGGACTGCCTTGTTTGCTCTTTTGAGTTCAATTTTTTTGAGAAGCTTTACAAACTGACAGAAGTGAATCATACATTGTCCAACTGGAGCTGCTGTACTACATTTGTAATGATGTTGTGTCTTTTTGAATCCAGTGGATGCATGTGAGGGTGAAGAGAGGTCTTCGGTGTTGTCCATCCCCAGAAATATAAAAGGGAAGACACCCACCACGCCTTCACCACCGAGGAACACTGGGATTGTTATTTTTCTTCATCCTAAAGTCCACAACAGCCTCCTTTATTTTCTTCTATCCGTGATCATGATACATGGGGATTAATAAAAAACAGTTGTGTTTTTCACAAATAATCCATAAGGTCAAACTTGCAACAAAAGAAAAAAAGAGAGATCATCTAAGCTCAATGTCATGGCAATGCCTTTCAAATGTTGAGACATTTCATTTTGGGCCACAGATGGGGACCAACTAATGAAGGAAAAGAAAGAAGTGAAGGATGTCTGTTTAGTGTAGACAAGGCTGGAAAACATCTTCCACACCAATTATTGTCAAGTTGAATGAAGTACTTAAACCGCAGCTGCTTATGTTCTTCCTAACTGTGACAAGCTAATATCTCTGATTAGTGGCACTTATGGGTGTTTTCACACTTTGGCCACTTACATGAATATGTGCTCAAGGCGGTGTAAGATTGTGTATATAAATATCTCCTAGATTCTTCCTGACTCACTCATTCATGCTTATATTGGCAATGAAATAGACCATTTGGGAACAACAGGGGGCTAAATTATTGGGATTCATTTTATTTTTGGCAGCCTCTGCATTGCTTGAATGAAACCCGACTATACTTAAACACAAATACAGAAAAGGTATCCCTGATGTCAATACTGTAATACTCATTTTTACTTTCTTCTTGAGAGTGAAGGTAGAGACATTAGGATATTTCATTTTAAACTTCAGTTTCTAAACATTAATCTTTCTCTGTATTGTGGAGTGTTGTAAACTGAGGTACAAAAGACAATTCATTTTAAGGCAGAAATTAAGATAAGTCTCGAAAGGAGGCTGTTGCCAAAGCAACACCGTTGCTAAACGAATGCATCCAGCGTGACTGACTTTCACTGCATCGTCGCATGTTCACGTAATGTAAAATATGTGACCAGTAATGGTTTTTCCCGACAAGTTCATGTAACTTTTATAGTTGAGTTGGAGTTCTATTTGATAACATGAGATAATGAGAAGTAACAATGTTTGCATAAGTACATGGGCCTACCGACAGAATTTGATGTGAAGTATATTTATTACATTTACTCATTTAGCAGACGTTTGTATGCAGAGTGAGGAATACACAACCTACAGGATGAAAGGAAACCTTGTAGAAGGCAGGAAGTGCTAAATCGATAGAAGATAGATGCAAGGGATAAAATAAGACAGCGTGGACAGAAAGGTTAGCCGATAAGTGCAACAAAATAAAGTGCTACTGAATAAGGTGAGGATTAGGAATGTTAGGGGAGAAGGTGAGATTAGAAGGAGCATCTTCAAGATGCAGGAGCAGAGTCAGCAGACTCTACAGGAGAGCATAAATGATGAAGTTCACACGCAAATGGAGTACTTTCACATCCACTCAAACACAGTACACTACAGTGTTATTCACGTGTAGTGTCGAAATGAGTACTTTTTTTCAAAATTGTTGCGCTGTGTTCTTACTGGAATTGACAATAGTGAAATCTGTCCTTCAGCTGCTTCACAACCAAGTTGCCACCATGTCGCTGGCAAGATTTGACTGACATATATCTAATTTCTTCCATTTTTCTGAGAAAATGAAGTTGGCACTGAAGACAGACTATGTCATCTTATAATATTTTATAGTTTTTATAAATCCCACAACTACCATTGCCTCCATGAATGTACTTAATTACTCAAAATGGTAAGCGTGGGAGCTGCTCTGACTGCAATAATGTTAACAACAAAAGAAAAAGTAATCCCATTCTTTGTGGTTTATCAGATGGGTTCTCTGGCTGTGTTGTAAACAGATAAATCAGGCTGCACATGTAAGCAGAGCTACCGATATCTAACAGCAGAGGGAAGGGTCCGCTGAATGAATAGCTGCCATCTCTAGTTTCATGAGCTAAACCTTCAACACATTGAACAGCAGGTGTAAATTGTTGTAACTGCTGTAATGTTTATTTTCCTTCCAGGCTGGAAAGAAAAAGAAAATGAAGAAATTAGAGTACAACAACAACATAGCCATTAATAAATGTTCATCCCCTGCTGGAGTAGAGTACCGACGGGAATAAGAGTACAAGAGGTCCTACAGATAAGAGCAGAACTAAAAGCGCTCAAGTAGTTCAAGAGTGCAATCATGAATAGATGCGATTCATCACGAGGATGATAAAACACAAGGCTGCTGCACTGAAGACGCAAATATAATGGTGATGTTGGCCCACAAAATGAGGCACAAAAGCCATCAACCCAAAGAATTAATCACATAGTTACTACCTGAGCCACCAAAAACAACAAAAGGTGATCCAAATGTCAACTGAGGGGTATAGTACAAAATAAGTGGACTGGTTAGGTCTGTTGTGTCTAAAGTCCGGATTTTCAGTGATGTGAAGGTGTTCCATGTATCCATGTTAATTTTTATATGAACACACACAGAGCCTGAAGCAGAGAGTTGGAGTCAACAAATCCACTTTAGTGTTTCTCTAGCTGGTTTTCTCAGAGAAAAACTGGCCTTTTTTTGCAGTAAACCTCTCTGATGTCACCATAACAACACATACACCACGCTTGCTGAAAAGCAGTTAATTAATCTTCAAGCGGCTAATATAACTGACCACCCACCAATGCTCATTTTACATTGTATACTATGTAACTATTATTTTTCCATTCATGTGACTCATTTCATTTTTTTTCCAAGGTTTTTGAAAACAAAGAAATCTGATCAGTACTGCACCACTTCAGTATGCGATCCTAGCTTGGAAGCATCCGTCAATCATCTTCGACTTATCTGAGCTGGGGTCAGTGGGGCAGCAGCTTAAGCAGAGAGGCCCAGACCTCCCTCTCCTTCCTCTAGCTCTTCTGTGAGATTACCAAGGAGCTCCCACGCCAGCCAGGAGATGAAATGTACCAGCGTGTACCGGGTCTGCCCCAGAGCCTCCTCCTGCTTGAACATGCCCAAAACACTTGGAGGCATCCAGAAGGCATCCTGATCAAACACCTGAAGAACTGGCAACTCTACTCAGAGTGTCTCCCAAATGACAGAACTTCTCACCTATCTCTAAGGGACGGTATCTTATGGTCATAACCAAAGGTGAAGCTTTGAACATAAATTAACAAGTAAAGAGACATGACTCTTAACTGTCTTTTCTCTACCACTGACTGCTACAGAATTTGCATTATTGCAGATGCCTCACTGATCCATCTGCTGATCTCTCATTCCATTCTTCCCTCATTCCTCAAGACCCTAATATTTGTCCTTCAATCACCAACTTATTGTTGGAGGATGTTGCTCTGATCATCCTGCAGGTTATGTTACTGGGGGAAGAAGGTATTAGAACAGTCAAATACCCGTCAGCTGGGGGGGTGTTACCACAGTCCCACCAGAGCTAGGTATGTGGTTGAGAGTGCCTGAGCGACTGGAAGCTGACTCTTCGGACATGGATTTTGACTGACATTGGATATAAATTTGATATGTGATCATGCAACCTGCATGAGAATGGATATAGCAGAATTCTTAGTGTTTGGCCTAAACTCATCTGCTAAGTATTGACCAGTAGGACATGGATTTCTCTGGAGACATGCAGGAATCCAAAACATGGCTCAAATATGACGTTTTCTGTTATTGATAAAGGCATAGTAGGTATCAATATTCCCAATCAGAACTGTGTTGCATTTGGTGATTGTGTCTGGTACCGCAAACGGCCCATGAGAATGTTTGAATGCTTCTGGTTAATCCCATCAGGAAATTGAAGCAAGATGAGGCAGTGTTGCAACCAGAGTTGCTGCCACATGATCAGAAGAATAACCACTTGACTTTGCTTTGAGCAACTCTTAGACTCAAGCTCTGCTCAGTTCTCTGGATGATGTAAACAATCCATATATGTCTCACTGAGTTGGCGGGCTCACGCCGACACTCAGGCAGCCCAGCGTGGTGCTCATCCTCAGATCCAGCTCATAGTAGAGCCTCGTGCCACTTGGATGATCGCAGCAGGGTCAAAAGCAATAGTTTTAAGAAAATCTGACCATTATACACACACAGAGACTTGTTTGCAATGGCATGCTTCTATGCAAGAAGAAAAACTGCATGCTCAGCTGCACATGCCAATACACAAACACATGGGCGTCTCAGCTCTTTGCTTGATTTGTTGTCTTTTGTTGGCATTTTGATTGGCCGGGGGGGGGGGGGTCCCTGGTTCTACACTACGCTCCATGGAAAAGAGCAAGGAGCTCGTGATGCAGCAGTGCACTTTATAGACACTTTCTTTAAAAAGTAAAGCAAAAAAATGCCAGATCTCATAGGACTCAAAGTGAAGATCTTTAACTTTTCCTACACTAAACTTTATCATTTTCTGTGGCACGGGTAGCTCGGCACAAATCTAATGTAGGTTTTTCTCCTCCCCTCAGTACATTAATGTCATTTTCCGTCTTGTGTGATATACTATCTGGGTTATTACCAAGCGTGTAGGTGTTGAAATGGAGGGGAACATAAAAGAGGAGCGACAATGAAAAAGGCAGATCGAGCGAAGAACAGACGAGCGTGCGAAAGTGGCAGAGGGGCGCGGGAAGCCGGGGTGAAAAATATGAAGGCTCCGGCTGTCCCAAATTCAATCAAGCAAATGTCGAAGAACATTCTAAGGCTTTTTGATCAATTAAACTAGCAGATGGCACGAGCACAGTTAGGAGAGATAGTGCTGAAAGAGTGAGCAGGAGACGGGAAAGAAGCAGGTGGAAGGTGTAAAAGTTCCTCCTTTCATGTGAAAGCTGAGATTCTTTACTTTGAAATGATAAGACAAAGGAAACAAGGAAGACAGACAGTTATGAGGCTTGTGTGTTTTTCTGAATGCGGATTCCTGTAGACATCTTACGATACATGGATGCTTATTCAGTATGTGTGTCATAAAGCAGAGCTGAAGAAAAGGCAGCTGAGGAGCTTAGCTGGCAGCCACAGATAGAGAGCAAACATCCAGCGCTAATCAAAGGAAGAGTTCTGTCTCTCTTGCTGAAGCTACCTGCTGGGCTGAGTCTGACCCCCGTAACCTCTTCCTTCACTCGTCGACTTGCTGGCCACTGTGTGCTAGTTAGATGCAAATGCACGCACACACACATACATGCACTTAAGAGGCACTTCAAACAGAAAACAGACAATGGGACAATACAGTCAATGAGGGCGTGCATGTGAAAGATGTCGAGATAAGATGTAGTCTAACACACAGCTATAACAAATACAGTGACAATGCTGTTAAGAAAAATATCCACAGCTCTCCTTTGCCTTTAATCCCTTTTTTTTTTTACTAAACACTTCAGGCTCAAGAGTGGAACTAATAAGGGGCCAGGCTGAAAGCAAGTTTACCTTAATTTAACCTACACCCCTGTGCACGAGTATGGAAAAAAAAACCTAAATAGAAACAAAAGCAAAAGGTGTTGCCGCGTGTGGCTGTTTTATCTGCTAAATAAATTGCCTCGTACACAAAAGAACTGATTTGTTGGTTTGGGAAAACAAGAAGAGCTCAATGAATGAGCGTTCGTCCTGCAGCTGCTTAAAAGGTAAAAGCGGCCAAAAAGAAAACAACACATAACACACAGTAACCAAATTGTGTGGAAATAGTTTGAGGGGTCAGAGTTGAGCAGGTGGAAAGCTTGGGGGACAAAACCTTTCTTCAGCCTCTCAGTCCCGGACTTCAGGCAGCAGAAATGCCGAACTGGTGGAAGTGGAGAGAAAGTGTGCACGGTAGCTGGTGAAGGATCTTCTTAGTTTTAATGTGCAACATTTGCTCTAGATGTCCTGCAGGTTGGGAAGGTTGGTGCTAATGGTTTGCTCAAGTGAGCGGACCTCCCTTTTAAGGACCAAGATGTCTTTCTTTGTGCAGTTTCCCCAGCCAGAGGGTGATGTCATCACACAAGATTGTCTGATTGGTGCAGGGATAAAAGGTTTTTGAGCACCTTGAGAGAGAGCTTAAAGTCACTCTGCGGAGGAACAGATGCTGCCTGACCTTCTTCACAGTGGAGTCCAAGACAGGTCCTGTAAGATGGTCACTGGCAGGTATCTGAAAGTGTTCACTCTTTGCACCTCAGAGTCAGAGATGACAAGTGGACGGAAGTCCCTCCGCTTCTTTGTACTGATGTCTTCTATCAGTTCCTTTGCTTTGCTGTCATTCAGGGGTTGGTCCTCCAGTCCACGAGACCTCCATCCTGCAGGTCTCATCATTTTGGAAAATCAGCAAACTTTATGATGATGTTTGAGTCTGGGATGGCTTCATAGTCATGGCTGTACAAGTGGCAGAGGGGCAAAGCCCTGGATGGATCAAAAGACAAAGGGGGAACCCAACGGAACCACTTGAGGTTTGTTGACCAGGAAGCTGTTGACCCACCTGCACAGAGAGGAGTCCAGGCCAGGAGAAGCAGCTCAAACAGCAGTCTGGAGGAGACTATGATGTTAAATGCTGAGATGTAATCAACAAACAGCACTCTCACGTACTTCCCTTTACCAGTGTCCACGTGGTAGACGGTCCTGTGTAGGTGGAGGAGGAGGAGGGATACAGTGTCATCAGGCCAGTGTCTGTATCCAAATTTTAGCAGGTCCGATGTGGAGGTGCTGAGAAGTTTGATCAGTCTCTCACATTTCATCACTACAGATGTAAGCTCGTCTGGCAGGGACAGCTGGAGTGAGGTTTTTTTTCCTTTACAGAAACATAAAATTTGAATAACTTCTTAAGGCAGGTAGGAATCATACATATGTGTAGGGAGAGGTTGACATTAGTGAGCATTGTGTGTTGATGTCACCAAGATTTTAAAGAGAAGGAGCACCCACCATCGTTTTTCATTTTGATATTTCTGCTCCCTGTTTTTGTCCCTCACCTGCTCCTCCTTCCTTCATGCTTCAGTCAGAGTGAAAAGTTTCTCTGCTCTAATAGCCGTCTAACTTTCCAGCTGTAATGACTGCAGGTGTTTTACTCGGTTCATTTTTTTTATTCCAACTCTGCTTTTTTCCTAATGAAAAAGGTTGCAGAGGACCATGTTGCTCCGTGTTATTTACCTTGCCTCCTTTTCTTGACATTCTCATCTTAGTGAAGCGAGAAGTCGAGTCACAAAGCCGCAAAAAGGGGGAAAAAAAATAAAATAGGCTGTACATAACAATTGCAAGTACATGATGTGCTTTCACACACATGCATTTTCCAGGTTGGTGACAGCGCTTTGTCCTCTACACATCACAGAAAAACCCGTTCCATTCATAGCCTCCCCGTATGTGCTGCATGTAAATGGTAAATGTTCCACAATTATAAAGCACCTATTAACTTTTTCAAATTTCTATAAGAAAAAGAAAGGGCTTTGCAATCTGTTACTCATTTACCCACTTGCACACAACGCTTCTTCAGCTGAACATAATGAATTAGTCTGAAAACACCCAGAATTCAATAAAAAACAGTCACCTACAGAAGACAGTATCCCAGTTTTAATCCTGTTTTTTTATCTGTTAAATTAGTTATTATTATGTTTTTCCTCCGTGCCTTCATTTTTGTGAAATAAATGAAATGAAAAAAATAGAACAAAATTCAAAGTACCCCTGTGATTCAATAGCTGGTAGATCCACGTTTATCAGCAATAAGGTGAACTTGCTTGACTTCATCAGGTTTCATTTTCTTCCTGCTGTGGAGGAATGTGTGTATGTATACACATATGTATTCATGTATGTATTCTGAGAGAAAAAAAATCAACATGAAATATAAGGCAAGGCAAGTTTATTTCTAGAGCACAATTCATACACAAGGTAATTCAAAGTGCTTTACATCTTCATAAAATCATAAGAGGCAAATAAAATCATTCCATAAAACATATAAATAATCAATTAATTCAATTAAAAATGAAGAGTGCAGAATAAAAGTATAATTTAAAATTTAAAAATTAAGTAGAAGAGAGGGGGGAAAAGACAAAAACAGCAGTTAAAACTATTTTGCTTTTGGTTCTAAGATTCAGGCTCAAAATAACTGTGAATTTGGAACTTTATTC
>JBAMYA010016968.1:0-17053 GCA_037176975.1 Arrhamphus sclerolepis | reverse complement strand
TTTTATCTCATATTATATCATTTTATTGTCTTAACTGCTGGAATGTAAAGCACTTTGTAACTGTTGTTTAAAAAAGTGCTATACAAATAAAGTATTATTATTATTATAATTATCCATTCGATTTTCACCCTCAAATAACCTGTGGTAAAGATGGTTTCACGTCAGTTTATTAAAATTTCAAGACCTCGAAATGTTTTTTTATAGAGTAGGAGAAAAGAGTTTCTTTGAATCATACTCTCAAGCCATAGCAACAGTTATTCACAAAAAAATGACAGATCCACTCAAATATACCTTGTTACAAAACTTGTAACAAAAGAGACCAATTGTAATGTTTTCACATACTACCTTATATTTTAAACCTTCGTGAGAAATTTCATTTTGATATACTCTAGCTTAATCAATTATGTATATCGTCCCCTTGAGCTAAGTAAACATTACCACATGAAAGCCTTTTTCTATCTACAGATGCAGCAGACATGGAGGTCCACTCAGCCAGGTCCCCCTTAAGCTCTCAAAAGATCCTATAATCTTTCCAAGGGAACCCTGACTGACTGCATGTGTTTGCTGGCCCACTCAAACATTTTTGGCTGAAAACATGTTTTTTTTAAGTAATATTGAAAGCTCCCTTTCTTATTTATTGAAAACATTAATCTTCTATTTTTATGTCAGTTTAGAAGATTAATTCTGAGAACAGTGAAATATTACTCCTGTCAGACTTCTTTATGGGCAGGCGATCAGGAGACTTAAATTCCTGGGTATGTAGGGAGATAAAAATTTATACATCCCTAGAGGGGATGCAACCTGCCAACCACAGATCAGAGACAAGACGTTGGATGTTAATAAAAATGATGTTTATTCTCATCACCAAAAGAAAACATGTTAATGAACCTGTGGGGCAAGAAGGGACATTTGGTTGTGCCAAATCAGTGACACCAATAAAACAAAGCAAGGCCTAACTCAAACACTACACTGAAAACTAAACATAACCCTAACTAACATATCTAAAAAAAGGTTTGATCAAAATATATACAAGGAGTGGCACATACCACTAACCTATTGTGTTTAAACAGAAAAACTCTACGTACAGATGAAGTACAACAGCGGCCCAAACTCACCTGGTCCACAACCTTCCACCACATACCTGTTCTTGGCTCACACACAAAGGAGCAGAGAAAGAGAAAAGGAAAAAAAACATCACAGGTGTGCTGCTTTTAAAGGCAATCCAGGAATCCAGGAATGGGCAGCCTTCCAAATGGGTCCTTGTTAGGGGATTAACACCAGATGAAACAGTGTGAGACCAGGGAGGAAGCAAAAGTGATCTGCATGTTACACCCCCACCCATATAGGTCCAAACCATGTTTGGAACCAATCACATTGCACATGACAAGGTATCAGCAAGGACATTTTCAGAGCCCTTTTTGTGATGTATCTCAAGGTTGTAGTTCTGGATAATCAGGGCCCAGCACATAAGGCGTTGATTATGGTTGAATATTCTTGAAAGAAAAACCAGAAGGTTGCGATCTGTGAAGACCTTAACAGGTTTAACACTCAAGCAAGCAGACTTCAAAATGTTGCAAAGCCAACAACAATGTAAGAGCCTCTTTCTCTGTGGTGGAATATTTCAATTGATGTTTGTTAAAGTTTCTCACAGGATGATCTATGCCATGCCCATCCTCCTGCAGGAGTACAGCTCCAGCACCATCTGCACTGGCATCAATCTCAAGTTTGAATGGCAATGAGAACACTGGGGCACAGAGAGCAAAAGAGCATAGCCTTGAGACTGTCAAATGACCGTTGACATTCATCTGACCAAATAAAAGGTCTTAAAGGACTAATTAAAGAGGTTAAAGGAAAGGCCACCGATGAAAAGTTTTTACAGAGTCCGCAGTAATAACCGGCCATCCCAAGGAAACGTCACACCTCCTTTCTGCTCTTGGGAACAGGAAATGCAGCAATGGCTGAGATCTTCACGTCTGTGGAACACATATATCCTCCACCCACTCACTGATCAAGATAGAGAATAGTACCTTTCCCAAACTCACACTTTGCCAGGTTGAGTGTTAGGGAAGCCACTGACGGGCGTTCAAACACTTCCCTTAGGGAAGCAAGATGGTTGGCCCAGCTATCATAATACACAACAATGTCATCCAAGTATGCTCTACAGTTGGAATATCACCAAGTATTTTATTCATTAACCTCTGAAAAGTAGCAGGAGCATTATTCAAACTGAATGGCATTATTGTATACTGAAGAAAACTGTCAGGCGTCACAAAAGCTGATATCTCAGAAGCTTTGGCAGTTAAAGAAACCTGCCAATAACCTTTTAGCATGTCAAGCTTAATGTCGTAAATTGCAGGACAAATTTCGTCAATACAATCATCAATAGGAGGCAATGGATGTCCATCTGGCACAGTTACAGCATTCACCCTCCGTCAATACAAAACCTCGGACTACTGTCTGATTTTATGTCCAACAGACAAGGGGAACTCCAGGGGCTAATACTTGAGATTGCTAATCCGTTTTCAATAAGATATTTCACTTTCTTTTTCACTAGTTCCCTTTTTCCTGGACTAACCCGATATGTATGCTGTTTTATTGGTTTTGAGTTAGTCAAAGTAATGTCATGACTTGGTCATGGCACACAACATTGGTCTGGAAGGGAGCATCACTAAAGAGACCCGGGAAGTCAGAGATGAGTCTTTTGATATCTGTCTTACTATCTTTGACAGGAAGGTGAGATAAACACTGGGAGAGGTTGGATAATATCTCAGAATTACGAAGCCTGACCCCTTGTGGTGGAGCTTTACACAACTCATCATCATTACTTTGAAGGTCCACTGTTGGTCCACTACTTTCTCAGATTTCCTTGAGCAGTGCAGCTTTATCATGTTGATACAAACATCAGAAGCAGGATGCTATCATCCCAGTCCTTCTGAGTGGCATGACAGTGTTTCCACAACATAGATTCCAGGGTCTGATGAAATCTGATGAAATTCTCAGTGTGGTAAGAACTACATGTAACATGGTTAACGCCTAATGTTTTAAGCACCTGAACAAAGACCTTAGATGAGAAATTAGTCCCTTGATCTGCCTGAATGACTTTTAGTATACCAAACACTGAGAAAAACTTTACCAAAGCCTTTATGATGACAAGTGCAGTATTTTTTCTTAAGGGAACAGCTTCTGGGAACCTGGTGGAAATACACATCATCTTTAATATAAACTGATTCCTAGCCTTTGTTTTTGGCAACGGTCCCACACAATCAACAATCACCCTTTTAAATGGTTCACCAATTGCTGGTATAGGAGAGAGGGGAGCAGGGGGAACAACCTGACTCAGTTTGCTTGCAAGCTGACAGACATAGCAAGTGCAGCAGTGATAAGCAACATCAGATTTGAGTCCAGGCCCGAAGAAATGCTTAAGGACTTTTTGTGACCTTCGTGTTCTGACCAGGGATGGTCATGAGCTCACATTAGCACCTGCAAACAATAGATTTTGGGTATGACAACTTGATAAGCAGCAGCCCACTCTTCCTTTGGGTCTCCAGTCACCCAGTGGTGCATCAACAAACCTTCAACAATATAAGCCACCTTATTTTCTCTGGCTTCAGCCTGAGTAAAAACAGAGGCATAACACTTGGACAGAGATGCATCCTTTTGTTGTGCTGCAATAAACTCTTCTCGAGACACTGGTGGGTTTACAATCCCTGAACTAAGAAGAGAGGTAATTGCTGTTTCAGGCTGAATTTTGGGCTCACTTTTAGGCCTGCCTTTTTCAGGATCATGTTCTGTGGCAAGAAATGAATCAGACAAATCAAACTATATTTTTTGGTATGAGCCCTTGTAACCACACAACTGAGGAAAATGTCAGAAAAAGCTTGAGGATTCTCAGGCTCTGAGCTTGTGTCAGGGTTGTCCTGCGCCTCAGGAACTGGCACAACTAGTCCATCTGCCAGGTCATTACCCAGAATAAAGTCTACACCTTTAATGAGCAAGACAGGGAGAACTGCAACCTTATAAAATCCACTGACGAGTGAAGAATGCACACGTACATCATGCAAAGGAGCAGAAACAAACGTCATTCCAATACCCTGGACAAGTGCACTTGTGTTACAAGAGGACCACTGGGATAATGGTAAAATACCTTTCCAAACTATGGACTTTGAGCTCCCTGTATCCCTTAGTATGATCACCAGCTGCTTATCTTTTGGATACCCGGTTAACAAAACAAAACCCTGTAAAATGAAGGATTTGAAACAGAGATTCGGTTTCTCAGATTGTTCAGTGCTTGGTGGTGTCAAACACTCAAGCAAACCCATGTCTTTCAGCTGTGATGAAGAGAAAGAAAATTGTTAGCGCTTTAGAGCAAGACAATCTGCAATGAGGTGACCCTTTTTATGACAATAGAAGCACTCTTGCGTTTCACAAAGGGGATATGGCGGGTCCTTGGCCTTTTCCAAAGGAGAGTGTCTAGATTCTGGTCTCACTGGACGCAACACTGACATTTTGTCTAAGTGAGAGAAAAGCACAAACACATGTTTGTGAGTCAAAATAAATTCATTGGCCATTGCAGCTGCTTTTGACAACAAAGTGACCCTTTGCTCATTTAAGAAGACCACCATCTTTTCTGGTAGTGCACTCTTAAAGTCTTCTAACAAGATTAACTGATGGAGTGACCCAAAATTAATTTTCACATCACTAACAGAACACCACTTATCAGAAAGAACACCCTTTTCTCTTGTAAACTCAAAAAAGTTTGGCTACCAGGCTTTTTATGATTTCTGAACTTTTGCGTATGAGACTCTGGTACAAGCTCATAGGCACACAAAATGAACTCTTTAAGTATTGTATATTGTAAGCTATCCTCCAGAGAAAGAGAGGACACAACTTCTTGTGTTTTACCTACTAGCTTACACTGGAGCAGAATTGATCACATTTCCCTGGGCCACTCAAGTGCCATAGAAATTCTCTCAAAGGCACTAAAGTAGGAATCAACCTCCATCTCACTAAGTGTTGGCACCAAGGCAATATTCTTACTTACATCAAACCCTCGTCTCTCAACTGAAATTTGTGAAGTGTTTAGAGATGCAGAGTTTTCAGTGGCTTGTGTTGATGTCTTTGCTCAATGAAGCTTCATGGCTTCTACATCCAGCTGTTTTAACTTGAACTCTTTTTCAGCTTCTATCTCCAACCTGCAAGTTTGCAGTCAGTGATCAAATTCAGCTTTGCACTCTTTTTCCTTTTCCTCTGCCTCTAGCTGAAGGTGAGCAAAGCAAACCTTGAGTCTAGCATCCATGCTAGAACCATAAATTTTGGGTATAGATAATGGATGGATGGATGGAGCCCACATGGACTTTCAGTTCCACCAAGTTAGCCACTAGCTTCTCTTTAATTTCTTTTTTAACATCATGTTTGAAAACAGGAATATGTTGCCGCAATACACAACATATCATCCTTACAACATGTTTCAATAGTTGCAAACCTGGTATCATAAATGAAATTCTGCAAGTCAAAACTCATTGTTACACATTCAAATGACCAACTATCACTTTGGTTGTCAACAGCTCCAAGGATAAATTACTTCCTGAGTAATCCCCCACTTGTTACGTCCCCAGAGAGGATACAACCTGACAACCACAGAACAGAGACAAGACATTAGATGTTGAGAAAAATTATGTTTATTCTTATCACCGAAAGAAAAGATGTTAATGAACCTGTGGGGGAGGAATGGACATCAGTGACGCCTGAAAAACAGTGAGGTGAGCAGGGAGGAAGCAAAAGTGATCTGCATGTATAACAAGCTCAAGTTTTTGAGTTTGTTATGGAGACTCAATTGTTTTTCTTTTTTTTGTCTGCATATATATTAATGGTCAATGCCATCATCTGGCAAAACCTTCCAATGTTAGATATATATGCAATTTTATCTTGTATCAGATTTTTCTTCTTTTTATATTTTATATATATATACATATATATGCTTTTATGTGAGAGTGAACGTGTCCTTCACCAGCCCTCTCTGGTAGTTTATTCGTCTTTAACATCTGAAATCCTAACTAAAGCAATGAATAGTTTGAGTTGTTAAGATGTGCAGGAGTCTGTTATGGCTGTTGCATTTTTCATTTGACAATTCTCCACACATTCAGGTCAGGACTTCACACAGACCAGTGAAATGCGCTGTTCTCTTTGTAATGTGTGTCGAATGTGGTTTTACATTGTCTTGTTGAAAAATGTATAAATGTCCCTGGAGCAGATGTCAACTTGAAAGCAGCATACGTTGTTCTAAAGTCTCAGTGTACTTTTCTGTATTAATGCTGCCCTCACTGAAATGTAAATTTGCCAAGGAAAAGGATGAAACCTCATGCCACCATTAGATGTTGGATAAGTTGCTAAAAACCACCTAGAAAGACCTCCATTTTTGGTCTAAGGAACACACATCACCCATCACATTAAGGGGTAAAAAAAAAGGAGATACTGATTCATCAGACCACTGTACAAAATTGCATTGTGTGATATAAAGCTTTATTAAAAATTAAAGCAGTATGTTTAAATAAATCTTTTTTTAAAAAGTGAGTCAAGCTCAAAATCCTTAGAATAGCTTTTATTTCCAAACACGCAAATGCATTGGAAACACAAAATAGAAGTTCAGTTAGTGTGGTCAGTGAATTACACATTTAAAAAAATCTGTGTTTAAATTCTTTAAAGCAGCAAAAGAGCTGTGATCTCTGATGATGGCATTATGCAGAACAACTCCTTTACAGTGCAAGTTCTGTCTGAGATTAAAAGAACATAATAGGTGACACCTCTGCAGCAAAACATACTTGAACTTGAAGCATCTCTTCATGATGTAACCCAAACATGCCAAAACATTTTAGATGGGTCATATCATTCCAACAGGAGATGATGATCTCTTCAGTGAGCTGAAGTTCAGGCTTTGTTGCTGCCCTGTTGTCAAGTGTTTTGGGGGAGAGTTGAAAGCAAAGTACAATACAGCTAAAAAAAACAAACTGGTAGCCAGGGTGTAATTTCCAGCCCTGCATCATGCCTCCAATCTGCTGAGGCTGTGTTTGGATTACAAACTTGTTCACTTGGTCAGTCAACCAGTATGAAGTTTCTACCACTCTACCACTTCTACTGATCAGCTCCCAATGCATTTTGAGCATTCATTTTATAATTTGTGGAATGAGCAGCAGAGCTGAGTATGTGGGTTGCACCCATGAAAGAACAAATCTTCCCTGCCAATGACACAGTTTTTTTGTTGTTGTTGTTGTTGTTGTTGACACTGACTCGTGTTTTGAGCTTCTAGTACCACCAGAGGGGTATTCCATGAAGCTGAATTAACGGAAAGCCTGGTTTAACTCAATTAGCCTGACTGATTTAAGCAAGAGTTCCATTCCATCAACGTGGCCTATTTGAATGCCTGCTGAGTAACCATGGTAACTGCCGCAGAACAAGCCTGCTCCCGGGAAGACTAAAGTTCAAGCTTAGCTTAGCTGTGTCTCAAAGAATGTCTGACAGGCCAAAACAGACACCCGAAACAAAGTTCCACTTGGTAGAAGTCTGCGCTCCCGTTACCAAAAAACCTGTGGTCATCGTCACTTTCACTGTCTCAAAAAGAAAAAAAAAGAAAAGAAGAAATGCAACTGTACAAGTACTGAACATGAAATGAAATGAAAAAGAACCTAGTATTCATTAAAAACCAATTAATAACCAATTAAATCTCTATACCATATTTCACGAACACCCGACCTACACGCACCCAGGACCAGACTCAGAAAAATGGGGGACAGGTACTTTAGGGGTGCTGCTCCACGACTCTGGAATGCCCTCAACACCTGAGGGTGCCACAGACAGCGGAGACATTTAAGTGGCGCCTGAAACCATATTTTGAAAGGCATTTATATAACTTGAATAATAGCCTACATAATAATCAAATCAAATCAAATCAAACTTTATTTACAAAGCACTTTTCATACACAAATGTAGCACAAAGTGTTGTACATGCCAAAAATTTATACAATTCAGAGGACCCTCCACGAGGGTTGATATGGTAAAAGCAGTTCTGCAAGATAAGAGGGCCCAAGACCATTAAGACATTTAAAAACAACTAAAAGAACCTTAATAGCCTTGTCTAAAATGTAAAATGTGTTACAAATAAAACTAAAAAGAAAACTTATATACTTATTAGCACTGACACAGTAGCAGTTTAAGTTAGAGCAAGTGTAAGGCTGGATAAAGATCATCTATACTTTTCAAAATGATGTTAAGTCATGGCACCCTATTGTGAAAATAAATGTATAAACAAATCTCTTACACAAAGAGGAAAGCATAAATACACGAGGACAGTGAAAAAATATGTAACAATTGACAATGGTATGAAACATGCATTACCTTTTTATTTAAAAAAAAAAACAATATTATTGGCTTTAGTGGCCTTTATTGAGTGAGGAGAGGGAGAAAATTGCATAAGATGTGCAAGAAATTATCAACGACCCAGAAATCAAACTCATGAACCACTGAATGAGGCTGCATTTCATATATGGTCCACCTGCGTAACCACTCGGCTATGCTCCAGTCATAAACGTCTTTAACTAATGTATTTGGCCTCTCGCAAGTGTTTGCCTTGCCATTGCCCTCACTTTATTAATCACATCTGTATTACCTATTTCTGGTTGTGACACTTCTAAAATCGTTATACAACTCCATCAGCATTCTTTGTTCAGCTGCGGAGATAATGATGGCACTTTTCTTGCTCTCCTTTTCTGACATCCATTCGTCAGGGCTTCCTGCGTTCCTCAGAGACCCGCACATAGCCAGTAAGCTCCATTTAGATTAGCCTTGATTAGATGCAGCTGAAATACGTTAGAAGAACAACTTGAGGCTTAATTTGGAGATAACGCTTATCCAAGCGAGGCTTTCCCGATTCAGCCTGGCTTTCTTTAGCTACGTTTGTGGAATACCCCTCAGGTGCTGAAAATCACGTTTGTGAGCATGCCATGTTTGACTGATCTGAATAGTGTGATAGGGCAACTTCAAGCTTGTGTTTGGCAAAGCAAAGTTGCTGCATTATTTGGACTGAGCCCAAGTACCATCTGCAAACTGAAGACCAAGTTCCATATAAGGGTGATGTCAGAGACAGGCCTTGAAGTGAGCGTCCCAAGAGAACTATTTCTCACCCTCATTACCCAAATAAAGCAGGGTTTATCACAGACTGCCTCCTGAATTTGGGAGTGGAGAGGATGGAAAGATCTGCCAGCAGTTATAACCTCAACTCCACTGAACACTTGTGGGATCAGTTTAAGCGTCCTGTTCATACCAGAGTTACCAACACAACCACCTTGGCTGACTTGTAACAAATAAAGTTGGTCTGGTGGAAGAATGAGATGTCAGCAGTGAGTAACCAGTATGAGGAGGAGGGGCAAGCCTTGTGTGGCTGTGTATGGTTCTTCCACATGCTACTGCGACTCCTGTTTGATAAATGAATACATTTGAATTGTTAAATTGCTAATATGTCTTGTTTCTTCAGATTTCACCTGTTTGGCATTGGCAGAGAAGATTTGGCAACACTTTCATGGGCACAGACCACACACTCAGCTCTGAGAAACCATGAGACTATTTTTATTTAACATTCCAACCTTTTGCCTTAAAAAGGAATAAATGAAAAATAAGTGAGAGGGGGAAAATTGTTGTGTTCTGTTGCAATTATTAGATATTAACTAGAGTCAATGTCTGTGACTGAACTGTAAGAAATTTGCCAAAATCTGAATTAAATTTTCATAGAGAAAACCATCATTAACTCCTAAAAAGAAATAAAGTTACTGTGGGTTAAAGTAAAACAATCATGGACTGTGAGTTGAACTGTATGTTAATGATGTTCAGTAGTGAATCAGGAGTCTGTGTTGCACAACGTTATCATGCTGGAACTTTTGTTTGGTGCCATTCCAGCGAATGTATGACGATGACTCCATGAAGAAATGTATTGCAACAAAGTACAAGTAGTCAGGTCAGGTTTTGGAAAGCCAGAAAGTTGGAATGTTAAATTAAAAATAGTTTTATGGCATGTCTGTGATGTTTTTTCAACAAAATTAATTGAAAGGATATTCTCTAAGATGATTCCATCATTTTAGCCTGGGGGTTGCAATCATTCACACATCATTTCAAAGTGAGTTAAAATTCTTCCATAAGAATTTTCACTCACTTCTCTTCACAACTTTGCTTCATAGTTCATAAAGGTTTGAGGCTTTTGTTTGCAGTGAGATGCAGACTTTGATTTTCACCAGATGTGGAGCTTGGCATTATGACCAAAACATCTTTTCTGATTGTGTGTGTCCAACAAGTGTCTCATGGTCTGTTCAGATGCAGCTTTGGAAACCTAAGTCGTGCTTTTATGCTTTCGTTCCATGGCTGCGTGAGTCTGTTTCTTCTTTTCACAACAACTGCTATTAAGATCATAGACTCTGAGCTCAAAGATCAGAATCAAAGAGCAGCTTTTCAAACTTTGTGAATAATCACTGTCAGTGTGTGCACAGAGCTGGCATTTGTGCATGTTAAGGACAGGATTATGATAAGAACATTCAAACTCGATCCTCATTATAATTTCAAAGTGGCTATATCATTTTTGTGCTTTCAAATGATGTAGGTGTTGGAGACTAGTTGTCATAGTAACATTGCTGGCAAGTCTTTTGTGACACAGCATGAACTCTGCCCAACATCTATAAACACAAAGTAGTCTTGTGGTTGTGAGAAATACAACACATTACCAGGATGGACTTAACACAATGCTCCCTTTTTTCTGGCTTTTGTGTACCAATGGACAGATCTACTAGCTTGATAAACCCCAAACACAGTTCATTATCCAGTCACATGACCCATAGATTTGTACAGAGAGCCTTTGAAGCCCATTTTTCCTCAAACTGCACCGTGCCATGTTGTAAATAGGCAGCACAAAGCTGTCAAGGCCATTAACAGCAGAGCCAGTTGCTAGCTGTCATTCAAGCACATCAAATGATGTCCTGGCGTCTGATTGGTCAGGATTATGACTTAATTTGAATTTATCTAATGTGGTGCAAAAGAAAAATCACCCCCGTACAGTTGTCACAGACGTAAAATGCAACCACAGATGAAAGATTTTTGTACCAGGCTGTAAACATGTTTCATTCTGCTGCAAAGTTGGCCATTTTAATATGGGAGTCAATGTGGATTTGCTCCATTTTGGAGCCAGCATCTAGTGGTCAGTTGAGGTGCTGCACAACATATTTCTGGAGTTTCAACCTAGAAGTGGGATGGTGGCCACTTGGGCTCCACACAGAAAACAAAAAGGAATGCACATGATGGCTGACAGCAGCTGATTTATATGCAGAAACATTCATGAGATCCTTTGCATTGGCCATTTATGGTAGAATGTGGGTATGTTGAGAGTAGAATATGTAACAAATCCACCTGTAGACTTCCAGGTGGTCTGTGATTCACTTCTTGCAAGTGTGCAGAGCAGTGTTATAAATTATATTGTTGTTTTTTGTTTGTTTTTGTTTTTGTTTTGTTTTTTGCCACATGCCATTTCTAGCTTTTGGGCACACATGAACTTTTAGTAAGGATCCTAAGCACAGTTTTATAAATGACCTGGAACTTTTGAGCAGCTAGAATCCTACATCAGACAAGAATGAGGCAACATTCCTCTCTAAAACTCACACAACTGAGGCCTGTATCATGAAGCAAGATTTTGCTTTAGCGAGGTAACTTCGGGGTTAATTCTGGGTTTTCCGTATCACAAAACTGGGTAATTGCTTATCGAGGTACATCACCAGGGTAACATACGCTGAACAGCTAACCTGATTCAGAATGAGGCCGGTTCTACGCAGGTGCAAGAGGGGGCATTGCCCCCTCAAATAAATGTCTTGCCCCCTCAAATCAAAAAGTTTTGGAAGTTGAGAAAGCACATTTTAATATAACCACAAAATTAATATATTACATGATGACAAAAGTAACTGCAGTAGTGGACAAATCAGCCAAAAAAGGGACCAGATCCAGAATCAGAAACCTGTCATCTCTGTCCCTCTGCTGTATGCAGAGGAGTCTAGTGGAGCATATCTTTGGACTGTGGGAGGAAGCCAGAGTACCTGATGAGAACCCACACAAGCACAGGGAGAACATGCAAACTCCACACAGAAATGCCCCTGTGGAGGCTTGAACCAGGAACCTGCTTGATGTGAGGCAACAGTGCTGACCCCCAAGCCACCATGCTGCCCCTAATGATATTGTGAAATGGTAACAGGTTGCATTTTCAACAACTGATTTTTTTTTTTTTTTTTACCATAACATTTTTCATTGTCTTCTCTGCTGTTTTTGCCTTTTCCCTCTTGCTTGTAGTTTTTCTCAAGCTAAATGGGTTCCAGCTCTCATCTTTAAACCAACAACCATCTATTTTCATGTTCTGAAACCCCTGGACTACAACTCATCCAAGGATACAATAATTAACTTAAGTCAAATCTCATTATTGCAATTACTGTGTTACCAGTGGGCCAATAACGCAGAATCACTTTGACTCTAAACTTTAGTCTGGTTTGCAGTGTGATTCAAAGGTGATTTCCAATCCAGTATGTCAGACAAAGACTCCTAATAATAGGGCTGGACATTTAATTGAAAGTTATTTAAAACGAACAATCAGAATCTATAACCAATGTAATCTTGCCCATGTGAATAATTTTAATTATTTGTATTCTTTGAAATATTCAATTCCATCAATGACCATATACAGTCTCTGTATCCTGTTTACATTCACTTATTTTCTAAATCTAAATCAATTTTAAGGGCTGATTATATTTGCAGCAAAAACCTTGTCAGTGATGTATGGTGGCAAAAAAATGAAACGATACTAAAGTAATCTCTCATTGATCATAATTGAGGTATCATGTTCTATTAATTGTGGTGACATAAGAAGACTGAACTTGGAGATCGCTATGCAAGTATTTATATGTGTGTGTGTTCTGTTATTAGACTAGCATACAAACCAGCTGGATATTATCTAATGATTCTTGTACTGTATACAGATCAGTGTCCTGGTGCAGTCATTGTCCTGGTTACTGGTAACTTTCTCATGAAGGATTGTTTTTTTTTGTTTGTTTGTTTGTTTGCAAAATGATGATAATATTCTCTATAATGATGATAATTGCACTTTTGAGAGTATCCAATTTTCTTTTCTTCTTTTCTTTTTTCCAATCTGAGCATCTTACAAAAAACTAAATATTTTCGACTAGCTTTCTAGCTCCTGTTTTCAGCATGTCCACATAGTTCATATAGTGTAAGCCCTCCCACTTTAGCAGATGCAGCAGAAGTCCTCCATGCTTCTGCTTCACACTTTCAAATCACTGATGCACCAAAGTTCTCTCATAGGCGCAGAAGCTTTCCTTACATTCATATTTTAGCACATGATGGCTCAGGAATTACATGCAGTTCAAAGCAATGTGAAGTTAAACCAGAGAAAGCTAAGATATGTCCATAGAAAAAAAAAGCACGTCCTACACCAAGAGAAGTCAAGACAGCATTCTTACGCTTTACCTTCCTATATGTCAGGTTTGTGGAAATAGGAATAAAGTTCAGTTTTGCCTTTGAGGCAGCAACAGAAATAGTCACAGACTTGTATCAGTGACTCTTTGGAAGGGTGAGCCAGCGTGGCACATCCTGCCACACTTGAAAGCTGTTGCATAATGCCTCTGCTTCGACAGCATAGGCACACTAGTGGAAAGCAAACACGAGCTCTCTGTTTTGTTGAGTGTAAATTAGCAAAGGCAAGTAACTCTGGTATAACACTAAGGTCCTCTTAATGGCAGGGTAACCCAATATCTGAATACAAACAACCCAAAAGAAAAAGCATAATCTCATTAGAGACATATAGTCAGAATTTTGTGTAGCCTTTTTTGTTCTACATTGACATTAAATTAAATTCCAAGGATAAATCTGAGTTGATCCAGCAACATTACTGCTCTGGTTATGTGAATCTAGAATCTTTACCTCAGACTTGACAAAGCTCGCACACAAATTTAACCAGATTTGGCTCGACCCCTTATCTAACGGATTCATGAAAAGATGTTGGCCTTTAAACAAAAGTCAGCACAGAAGGAAAAACATGATATTTGAGTTCAATCTTGCAAGAGCTATTTGAAAATGACAAAAACTGCAACTTACAATACAGACAGATGTTCTAATTTACTGTACAGAATTGTATTTTTATCCAATGCAAATGCAAAAAAAAGGCTTCAAAGTGGAAATAAAGAACAAATTTGGCTTGCTTTACTTGTAATAAGCCTCAGGTCCATTGATTTTAAAACATGACTCTCAACACAAAAATTGCTGTCACCTTGTAGATTGTGTGATGTGGAGAATCATGAGGGGGTGGTGTGTTATTTTCAGTCATTGCTGTGAGTCAATAAGCTTCTGTTATGTCTTACAAAAGAAGAACAATATTGCTGCCAGTATGGGTCGCATATGAGCTTTTAATTTTCCATCAAGCAAACTACCGGTTCAGGAGCTGCTCATTATCCTGGTTGGATCTGCTTCTCCATACTTTCAAATCACTGAGCTTAAACAGCCAACTCTGTCAAGTTCCCCATAATGGCTGAAGCCAGATGGACCGGCTGCTTTAGTCAGAGACGGCTGAAATCTTAAGATGGTCTTAAAGGTAATCTGGGCAGAATGAGTTGCATTCAGCTTTTGCAAAGCAGTGCTGCCCACAAAAAGGTCATAAATGCTAGAGGAATATCACAAAGCCAGTACACCATCACTGCATTCTAATCATGGAGAAATAATAGAATAATAACAATAAACTGCCGGTTTGGTCTAATACAGAAATCAATCTAATAAATGTGTCTGTGTGTGTGTGTGTGTGTCAGTGAGAAAGTTGCTCTGTGCTGTAAAAGCGTGAGTGGTACCTGGACTTGGAAGTAAGTATTTGTTGTTTCATCTGACTGAGCATACTGTGGTGAGGCTCTCTATGGCTGTCTTGTGACATTTTGTTCTGCTGTGTGAAATCACGATCCACAAAGATATTACAGTGGCATAAGAATGGCTGTGAGGCAGAGGATGAAATCAGTCAGTACATCACAGCATTAATTTGTCAGAGCTAAAAAAAAACAAACAAAAAAAAACACCAAGGTTTTTAACCTTCATTGCTGGAGAGGCAGAACCCACCAGGTTTCCCCAAATTGGCACAAGCCACTCAGAGCAGCCTGCTACAACTCTTAGGAACCTGTGAGCTCCACCACCTGCTGAGGTGTTTGATTGACTAGATCTTCTCTTTTTACACAAGACCTCCAAATCCGTGCAGACAGGTCAGTAAATTTACAGTTCAAAAATGTAACATTAGCACCTTGGACTGATAGCAAACTTTCTCTGTCACACTCTCCTTTTCTGTCATCACTTTTTTGCTTCTCTAAGTCACCTCTGCCATGATGTTAACTGTAGCTCTGTGAGCTAATTTCAGTTTTACTGATGTGTGACATACAGCAGTACAGTAGGGACACACAGTTGTAACAAAAAACTGCTGGGGTGGTGGTCTAAAGTCTAAAGTCTTTTTGAAAAT
Organism: Arrhamphus sclerolepis; assembly: GCA_037176975.1. Taxonomy (NCBI): domain Eukaryota; kingdom Metazoa; phylum Chordata; class Actinopteri; order Beloniformes; family Hemiramphidae; genus Arrhamphus; species Arrhamphus sclerolepis. Next base: position 1,482 of record JBAMYA010016968.1, on the reverse strand, counting down.
GCACAACTGCAGCTGAACATGCTTGTAAACTATTTAATGAAATGTACACAGTGTATGGTTTGATTTTGTCAAAACTGTTGAAGGCAAACCTTCATCTTTCCCAGCACTGTCAGTTACTCTGACTGAATATGGGTCCAATCCAATGTGGAAGTCAACATGAGTACACAGAGCTGAGATCTGAAAGCAGTTAGACAAGGTGTCAGAATGAGAAATCCATGCATTGGCTCAAACACAGATCAGCAGCAACGTGTAGTGACAACAGGCAGGTGCAGGTGGCCTGCAACTGTAACTGGCTTAGACAGCACAGGAACACCTGAGTCTGCTGAGTTTATATAGTCTCAGACCCAACTGCTGTCAGTCCTCATTGGGCATCAGTGCAACTGCAACTGCTCTGAAATAATCTGAACAACTGACAAAGATGAGTTATGCAGCAAAGAACTGAGAGAATCTGCCCAAAACTATGAGACTGTGCCTGAGATCTATAACCACACCACAAAGATTTCCAAAGTTGACACACTGAAATTGTTGTGCGCCTTCATAAAAGGCTAATACAACTTTAATATAGTGCATGATTTAGGTTTTATCTATTTTTACAGTAAAATAACACAACAGTTAAAAAAGTATGAAGCACTGCCTTGCAGCCTCCAGACGTTCGATATTATTGTCAATGTTGTTTTAGATGTGATTTGGATTTCATCATTCACTTCAGTTAGAACAATATTGACAACTAGATATTTATAGCAACAGTATTGTTATTTTTCTTGGTGTTATTAGTTTATTTTAACATAATGTTTTAATTGTATATTCAGTCATTTAATGTATTTATTCATTTCTTAGTTGCTGATACTAGTTTTATGTTCATTTGAAATTTTATCCATTTTTAACTCCAGTGTTCTCCTCATCGGGGTCCTCCACATCGGGAGCTGCATCTGCCCTGCGGCATCGACCTTGGTTACTGTGGGTGGTGTAGCTCCTAATGTGGACTGATCCCCAAGATATCATTTCCTCACCTGAGGGCTGTTTCACAAAACCAGGATAATGGTTTAAGCCGGGATCTTCCGGATATCCTGGCTGAATTAAGCCTTGATTTGGTTTCACAAAAGCAGTAGCAGATAAGTTACATGGCAATTATCCTGTGCAGCTAGCCTGCTCCAGACCAGGCTAACAGCAAGGCATAGTTAAGCCTGGTGCCTCATCTCTTCAGTCAGTGGTCATGCTGATCAGAAACCAATGTGTTTTGTCCGTGATTCCGTTTTATTATCTGTCTGTTTTGGACTTTTTTTATTTTTTTAAATCAGCCTGCAATAATATACCACTGGCTCATTTTGATATTCAGTCAAGTACTATTATTATTTTAATATTATGATGGTTATCATTATCAGTTTTATAATTATCAATGTGATAGATTGATAAGATGTGTAACAAAAAAGAGTAACATGAATGAATCCGCTGTCAGATTCACACATGACATTATAGACTTCC